>VZRH01007892.1:85339-106202 GCA_013397555.1 Urocynchramus pylzowi | reverse complement strand
AAAAAAAAAAAAAAAGATAGTACCTGTTCAGCTTCAAAATCTGGGTTTTCTCTTAAAAGTTTAACTTCAAAGGAACTCCTCCCTTTAATTTCTTCTAGCAATTGCATGTCTTTAAGTGATTGCTTCTGCCACATTTACAATGCAGTCAAGAGTTGGGAGCACAGCCCTTGCATTTTCAGTGTGTCGTAAAGGAAATTTCTCAAGTAATGAACAAAAGCCTAACAGTGGAACTCATCTGTGCTTTGAGCAGTAACTTTTCTTTTAACAATTACTAAGGGCCCTTATTTTCTCTCTCATTTAAATATTAACACAGAAAATTAGCACTTTTCAGTAGGATCTACAATAACCCACAGATTTAAAAAGCACTCCCTACAATATCCCAATGCTTAGCAACACAAAAAAACCCAAAAACCCCCCAATCAAACAACACCCCAGACCCACCAAAAAAAAAAAAAAGGTTAAATCTCATTTCAGTTACTGTTTTCTATAATTGGTAGTTACTGTTTTCTATAATTGGTATTGACTTGAAAGGCAAGAGATTGGCAAGAAAGATTTATAAATATTGATTGTAGAGCTGAAAGACTGTTTTACATGAGGCTGAGAGCTTCCATGAACAAAGATTTCTTTGATAAATCAGCATTGCAGATCTGGGCTGTGTTCAGCTCTACAATATCAATGAAATAATAGCAGCTAAAATGGCAACACAATATCACCACTCAACATAAAACACCACATCTGGCAACAGTCTATATAAATCTCTCTCTTTCATGTAGATTTAATTCAGTTCTTTGGACAATATTTCATTTCTTGTAAAATTATCTCCAGAACCTTCTCACTGAGTATTATACCTTGCATTTTTCATTATTATATTAAGATTATTTCAAAGTCAAAAAGATTCTGCAGATAATGATCCTGACATCAGATTCTTAGAGGTCTAAGATTGAGAAGAAGAGCCTCATGGCTGTTACCATCGTAGTTAAAAGTTGTAAGGTTTCCAAGGCACTGAATTTCTATGGGCCCCAGACAGAACTGAGTACCTTCAGTGTCAGCACTGCAGCAGACTCTTCTAAGCCCTAGGGCCAGCTGTTCTCCTTTCCCCACTCCCCCCCAAAGGCTACCTACACTGCAAGTATAGCAGCTAATAAACTCTTTTTAAGTCCTTCATGCAACTGTTTCCACAAAACTCTAATGTCCTCATCCAGCCTTATATAAGTATTTCTTTATTGCACTTGCAGCTCTAAAAATACCTATCCCCACCATAGCATAATTCAATTTAAGTTCTATTTGTGCTTTCATAGAAATTACCCTATAGACCTATTGTTTTCATCTGTAGTTAAGTCTATAGAGGCTGGTTATAAAACTTGGCTTTCTTCTTTTGCCTTTTGAATATCACCTTGAAAATGTAAAACAAAACAAAACATCAAGATATAGTATTCATACACAAAAGGTCTGAAAAACAACTGAAAGTTATCTGATTTCTGTTGCATTCGACTGAAAATAATTTCTTCAGCTAGAAAGTACTAAGTATCTTTTGAAATATGTAATGCTTATCTCAAGTGCATAATACTCAGGGTTTTAAGTAGAGCAAAAGTGTTTCTTATTGCATGAGCAGCTAGCAGAAAAAAAAAATAATTTTAGCTAAATATTACCATATGGCTCATACTCAGTGTGAGCAGAAGTATTATAAAAAACTTGTTTTCCCATCATAAAAGGAAATCACACACAATACAAAAAATTATTGCTATGGGTAAAGAAAACAACACTTTCTTGCAAATTTTGCTTGCACCATTTTCACACAAGGCGTGTTAAAAATAAATTTCTTTGGGAGGCACTCCTCTTGTGTAAGAGAGCAAAGCTCATTCTCCAAGTATAACTGCAGGGGCAGAACTCAAACCCCCTGCACTACACTGTCTTGAAGCCCCAGGAAACACTCAGTTGAAGAGTTGAGCTGATAATTGAGGAGGCAGAAGATCAAGTGAACAGATATTCGAAGCTGTCTGTATCCAACACCTTCTTCCTGCTTTCACTGGAGTAGGAAGAGGGCTCACAACCTGGTCCTTCCATTTAATCTCTTAAAGGGGAGCTGAGTGCTCAGTACATTAAAATCACAACCACAAAGAAGAAAGCATAGCCACCTGCACTTTGTTATATTTGATCCTACACTAACACAGTGATAAAATACATGACTACTGAGATACATATTCTTTTTTTGTTTCTTTGCAATCTTTTTTTGGTTGGCAGGGAATTTTTTTTAACTTCAATGCAGGCCACCAATAAAGATAAATAAAAAACACATACTAAAAATGTGTCTCAAAAATTAGCGACTGCATTGCTTAGTTTAGAGAGGGAGGGTGAGAGTCAGACACCTGTCCACTGAGGTCCATGCCATCTATATGTATTCAGATTGAACCTGTATCAAAACCTAAATAGACTAGTGTTCCTTTCTTAAATGCAAATAAAAGAACTATGATAGCATTGCCTTCCTATAGCAGCAAAATTGTGTTTCAAAACCTTACTAGAAAAACATGTCTCCAAAGTTTAACTGACAATCAATTTCTTTTCTTAAGTTAATTTTATTCTGACATTTATTTTTTATTTATTCTTAAAATAATGGGATCAAACAGTAACTTTGATCCTATATCATTGATGTCAAAAGAGATTTTTCAACTGACCTGCAATTATGCAGGATCAGAATGTGTCAGGAAATCACTTATGCTAGGATAATCCTAGCACTACTACAGCAGTGTCTCAAAAATTAGTACACATAGACTTAAAGATTTGAAGATTTTTATGTAGAGACTGGTATGGAAATTCTAATATTCTTCTACCTGATTGGTCTGCAGCTAGTCTTGGTCAATGAACAAGGTGACAGCAACAGCTTCTCTCTAGGAAAAAGCAGAAGCTATAACAGGTCTCAAGGTGAGGGTCAAAGATCACTGGAATATGCACTTTAATATTGGTTCCTATGATACCCAGTGTCCTTCTATTTGTCTTGCTGTAACTAGTGCAGAACACATTCATAAGATTAACTAAAGAAAACCATCAGTGAGAAAGAAAAATCAATTCCCATTTACAGAAACATTTTTATTCACATATGCACTAAGTCTCATTGAGCTGAGCCAAATTTATGAGCTTTCCTTATGAGAACCTTTAATGACTTGGGATCCCATGTATATTCAGAAAACATTACTCAGTTCAGAAGCAGCTCTAATTCAACACTATTAAAAGGAAACACTCCACAAGGTAAGTTTTTCATTATTTCTGCTGTTCATTGGGGATGATTGAGCTCTGACCCTCATTTAAATTTATATTAAAGAAGAAAAAAAATTTAATATCTTTTAAGTTTTTAAACTTTTTCTTTGAAGGAGAGTAAGAAATTGTAAAGAGGTCCTTTTTAGAGAGCAGAAAACAGCTTCCAAACACAAAGAAGAAATTAAAGAACTGTAACAGGTCTAATCATCTGTCTTTATTAGAGAAATCATCTCAGGACCAAAAAACAGAATGCACTTCCCCTTGAAAATATTAACATTTTCCTGACATTTTGCTTTGAGATCAACCTGTGATACACAGCAAATTTGACAACAAAGTTCCTAACAGTAATGTTCATGTGGAGCAGCTCCACTAAATTTATCCCTCAGTAATCCTAGAAGCCAACATTGATGTGCATTGAAATGAATGGGTGAGGTTGGTGAAACGTAATATTTAAAGCTGAACAATCAAGAAACTTCTGTTTTCTTGCTTTTCCAACAGATTGTTGCATCCTAATGAGTTATTCCTTATCTTCCTGCAGAAAGGCAAGGTCCTGAGTTAGTGATACATGAAGTGCACCTCTAACACAATAAATGGTAACTGCTGCATAATTTGCATTAGATGAAGGTCTCAAGATTATTCCAGTGGTGACAAAATGATTAAGCAAATGATGACTATAAACTTTCTTCCAGAGAGAGGTCCTTTTATTTTTTTAAGAGGGTTGGAAGTGAGGGGGTAAACATAAATTTACCATTTCTCAGCACAGAGCTCTTAGTAAGAGATTAAAGAAGCCAGTCAACAAGGATAAAAGCCAAGAGAAATCCTTTCTTTCTAATTATTTGATACCTTACAGGACAGTCCAAGCTATAAGATAGTATTTCCAATGACTGTCTCCTTTATATCAAAGATTAGGACTTTCTTACAACAAATACCAGAGCTCAGCATCGCCTTCTGGAGGTGCAACCTAAAGCTGTAAAGCATATTTCTTTCCAGATGCTCTGCCTTTCTTTACAGTGATACTCTCAGAGATATTTTGTGAACAGTAGAAGATGAAGTGTGAGAATAGCACTGACCTTCATGTCACAACATGGTAGCAGGACATGCTCTGGAAGAAGAGATTTACATTTCACTATCTTCACTCAAGTCAGTGAAATTAAATAAGAGAATCTGCTTGTTTCCTCAGCTGTTATTTAAAAAAATTGAATTAAAAGGCCATCATCAGCTTTTCTTCCCTCTCTCTTAAAGAGAAATAGTAGTGCTTGATGCATTCTGTAGAAAGCCTGATTCTATCAGCACACAATAAATATGCTCAGAGAAAATTTGTATTCTAGTTTCCAGGTCACAGTTAGATTTGGATGAAAGACACTGAAGAAGTAAGTCTATCTATGTAAGATTAGTAGTGTCATGAATATACACAAAAGTAGAATATTACAATATTTAGAATCCTCAAGGTAAATTGTTTATGTAGAGGTGAGCACTACAGAGCTATATAGTAAAGAAGCTTTTTAAAACTGCTAATTTGGAGGCAAATTCCACTTATTTCCTACTTCATTTTTTATGCTCTTTTCCCGATCAGGATCTTTCTTCTAATCATTAATGATATCTATCTGAGGAGAGAAAAATACTATTTTTAGCTATGGTCTCTCATTTTCACTGGAGCCTTGGTTACCTACTCACCTCACAGCTATCTTTTGCCAATATAAGGAAACACTTAAAATCCTTGTCTCTCTTGACCTATCACATGTTATTTTCTTTCCATAATAAGAAATATTCATCAAGAATTAATTCTTAATGTAACATTAAGTGGCCAAATGGTTCATGTTCCACTTCTGAACTAGCCTCATTCAGTCCCTTTTGTTGGGTCATAAAATTAGTCAACTTTGTTCAGTAGCTTAAGGCAATTTTTTCAACACATACCATTCTCCTCATCAGACCATGGCCAGAGGATGACTGATAATAGGTTCATCCCCTAATTGTGCTTTTAGTAGAATTTAAAAATACTTTTTTCCTGGTATGAATACTTTCATTTATGACAGGCTTTTCTGAGTGCAGCAATTACAGCAATAGTTATAGTCAAACTTTAACATCTTTGAACATTGAGTGCATTTCCACTGCTAAAGAGAAAGATTCAGTCTCTCAGATTTAAAATGCCTTAGAAGCAAAACTTTCAACCAATGCAGGGAGAATAAGATGTGCATGTGAATCTAAAATGTCCTGACTCCTGGATGCACAAGCAGCTATTTGGAATTGCTAATATGTGCTCTCCTTGAAAAAGTTTGTCTGTAAGATGCAAGTTATTTATACCAGACTTCCCCTGTACAGAATGACAGGGATAGCAATACCACTGTCCCCAAAGACTTCTAAGCTGGAAGATTTATGTTCACAGTTCAGAAAACAAAAAATAAGAACTAGAATTTTAAACATAAACTATTTTTTAGACAAACTAACTTTATGTTTACATAATAATTTATGAGCACAGAAACAATCTTAAATGTATTTAGAATTCTGTCCAAGTAGCTCAGCCTATTCCAAATCACACTTTGTCAGGCAATCCAGATTTCAAGTTGTCTGACTAAACCTGACTGTGCTGAGAAGTAAAAAAAAAAACTGACATGAAGAGACTTGTATGTAACATGACACTATTGCATTTGGGGGAGGGGAGGGAGATAACATGCCCTTTGGCACATGCTTATGAAATGGGTATCTGTAGAAACGCTGTGTTCTGTGGTATTAAGTAGCCCTAAATAATTGGTAATGCACAAAAAAGGATTTTGATGCAAGACTGGCCATTTACAGAACCCCTGTATTGTCCAGTTTCATCTTAAAAAAAAACAAGTTATAAATTGATAAAGGATATAAATAACATATAATAATAAGACATTAGGATAAATTTAGTGATGAAATTGAAAAATGCAGTTATCATCTGTGGTGGGCTGGCCTTGAACAGCTGCCAACCCAGCAATGCTCTGAACTTTCTTTGCCTGATAGGAGAGGACAAGGGAGAAAATTAAGTAAAAATGCCCATGGGTCCAGATAAAAGCAGTGATATCACTCATGTACTACCTTCACAGGCAAAGTAGACTCAGCTGGAGGAAAATTTAGTTCACTGGAAGCTAGGACAGAGTTGGGAGTGAGTCCTAAAGCCTTTCAGTCTCTGTGACCAGGAAGGCAGACTTCTAGCACCCAGAAGTGGTGTCAAATGTTCAAGAGCCAGTGTATGTCAGGGGTGCAGACTACCACATTCTGTCAAACTTAGGAACAATACTTCTTCATATCTTGCCAATCGAATTCTCAAACCAGGAAAAAACCCCAAAGCATTATTTACTCAATTCCATAAACAAATGTTATCTTGAGGACATCAAGTGTAATTAGAAATACATGAGAAAGTACCTCTGCATATGCAGTGGATCCACTAAAATCAGTCATTCATTATGAATGCCCCAAAGAAAATATGTGAACAGTGAACTCAGACATGTTTATCCAAAGCCTTTTTAGGAAAGAGTATTTCAGTTCTGAAGAGAAGTTTCTCCCTTTCAGAGTCTTTCTTCCTCAGTGCCTCTGCCCATTCCTGAATGATGGCTTCAAATACTCTCAACTCCTGCAGGTTGAGATACATCCAAAAAGGAAAAGACAAGAGAACAAGGCTTGCAGACTTTGTACAAAATTATGCTATCCCTTATCAGACAGACAGAATAGTGAAACACACAACACAAAATAAATACAAAGCAATAGAAAAGATGCAAGGATACACCTTCAAAAAAGAAAAGGCACATTAAGAATTAAAAAAAAACATTTAAAACAATGAAATATACAGTTTAAATACAGTGATGTTTAAGCAGATACAGAGAAGCAAATCCATTGCTCACATACTTGGGCCAAATCCAAGGGAGTTACACCCGCTTAACACAAGACATGATTTGATCTGTGATCTTTAATTAGCCCAGCAGAAGTAATTTGCCTCATGCAACTGCCACAGGTTTCTATTCAACCCGACCTTTACACAGGCTAAATGTAACTGCTATTTAACATCCAAAGCTGCTTGGGAAGAAGTGGCATACAGCCAAGACAAAGGAACAATTGAAAGTGACAGGCAGCAGAAAAAAAGTCCCAAAATTCCTCATCATAAGATTATATATGTCATTTGATGTTGTCCAAAGGAGCTGATCTTACTAAGGAGGGGAAGAAATGGAGGATGTGCACTGTTCACATGTACAACAGTCTTTGGAGACAGCAATATTCTACTTGTGAACCAAGGACAGGTCATGGTCATGACTTTCCAACAGCGCAGAAGATGCTGTCAAATTATATCTGCTATTGCACATTCTCTGCAGCCTATTTAAACCATCATTCCCCATGAGGCCCTTTGTGATTTCCTTTGGTTTTTATGAGGTGAAACAAGCTTCCAGCTTCCCTTCTGGGCACAAACACTGCCTTCATACAGTCTTTCATATCACATTGCATGTCACTCACTAGGATATAAGCAAATAGCTCAAAAAACAGAATTTCAAGTACCAGTTCAACTACTCTAGCCAGATGGTTTTTTGCTATTATTCATAGATTCATAGAATAGCCTGTGTTGGAACAGACCTTACCATCTAGTTCTGACTCCCCTGCCATGAGCAGTGACACCTTTCAGTAGGCCAGGTGGCTCAGAGCTCTATCCAACCTGACCTTGGATCCTTCCTGGGATGGGGCATCCATAACTTGTCTGGGCAATCTGTTCCAGTGCCTCATCACCCTCACAATAAAGAATTTTTTCCTAATATCTGATTTAAACCTAGTCTCAGTTTGAAGCCATTCCTCTTTTTCCTGTCACTACATGCCCTTGTAAATAGTTTCTCTGCATCTTTCTGGGAGGCTTCCTTCAAGCACTGGAAGTTTTCAATTGGAGTACCTCAAATCTTTCTTTTTCCCAGACTGAATAAACTATCAGCCTTTCCTCATAGGAGAGGAGCTCCATCCCTCTAAACATCTTTGTATTCCTCCTCTGGACTCACTCCAACATGTTGATGTCCTTCCAGTGCTGGATGCAACACTCCAGGTGGGATCTGACCACAGTGGAGGGACAGACTCACCTCCCTTAACTTGCTGATCCCACTACTGTTAAGATCTGATTAAAGAGAGATGCCTCTGCCCAAATAAGGTCCAAATGAGACCATATGCTGACGTCAATAATGTGAATTCTATTTAACAGTAAATTTGAGGTACAGAGATAGAAAGATTAGAAAAGTGGAGGGAGAAAGAGAGACAGATCAAGGAGAAGATAGCCACTACACATGGATCCCAAGGTATCCTGTTGGTCCTACTTCACTCTGGGCTTCTTGGGGGTGGAGGTTTCAGAGTTTTCTCCTGGAGATAACACCAGCACCCCCAAATGCTTCTCAGCAGGGCTACTCTCATTCTCTTCATCCCCCAGCCTGTGTTGATATTGGGGATTGCCCTGACCCAGGTGCAGCACCTTGAAACATTACGAGATTCCCATAGGCCCAGTTTTTGAACTTGTCCAGGTCCCTCTAGCATTCCATCCCTCAGGTGTGTCAACTGCATCACTCAGCTTGGTTTCATCTGCTAATTTTCTGATAGCGCATTCAATCCTTTTTTTTGTGTAATTAGTGAAGATATTAAATAACATTGGTCCCAATATGGACACCTGAGGGATACCACTCATCACTGATGTTCATCTGGACTCTAAGCCATTTATCTCTGGATGAGACTATCTAACTTTCTTATCCATCTAACAATCCACTCAAAAATCCATCTCTCTCCAACTTAGAGAGAAGGATGTTGTAGGGGACCATATCAAATCCATTATTTACAGAAATCATAATCATAATCATATCAATTATTTACAGAAATCCATATAAATGACATCTGTAACCCTTCTTTAGCCACTGATGTAGTCACTCTGTCACAGAAATCTACCGAGTTGGTCAGGCAGGCCTTGTCCCTTGTGAAGCCAAGCTGGTTATCCTGAATCATCTCTGTGGTCTCCCTGTGCCTTAGCATAGCTTTTAGGAGGATCTGTTCCAAGATCTTGCGAGGCACAGAGGTGAGGCAGACAAGTGGATTGTTATTTCTACCCCTTTTAAAATGAGTACAATATTTCTTTTTTTCTAGTCACCTGGGACTTTACCAAACTGCCAGGATTTTGGAAATATCATGGAGAGTGGCTTGGCAACTGCATCAGCTGAGTCCCTGAGGACACTAAGATGCATCTCATCAGGTCCCATAGAATTATGTCAGTTCAGGTTCCTCAGTTGGTCATAAATCTCACCTTTATTTGCAGTGGGAAGCACTTTCCATCCACATCCTGCTGTCCACCAATTCAAGAGGTATGGGAATAGAGGTTGCCAATGAGGTCCTTGTTTCTACTGCCTGTACATTTGTTTCTTTCCCTTTAGTTTGATCAGCAATTCTTTACTCAACCATGCCTGCTTTCCTTACCCTATTTTTTTTCTNAAATTAAGTTACTAGGTACTTTTGGCTCCATTCCAGGACTTCTGAGCCCCCTAGGGGCTCTCCCTGGGACTCAGAGCATCCGAGGTGATGCACTGAGTTCCCACACTTTCCATCCACATCCTGCTGTCCACCAATTCAAGAGGTGTGGGAATAGAGGTTGCCAATGAGGTCCTTGTTTCTACTGCCTGTACATTTGTTTCTTTCCCTTTAGTTTGATCAGCAATTCTTTACTCAACCATGCCTGCTTTCCTTACCCTATTTTTTTTTCTTATGCTTTATGTAAAATTTCTTTAGTGATCTTCCAACTCTGTTCACAACACTGTCCTGGCTCTCCTATTCCTAAGTGCAGTCTCCCAGGGAATGCCACTGACTACCTCCCTGAAAAGCTGGAAGTCAGTGTTCTAAAGTTCTGGGGCCTAATTTCACTTCTTACATCATCCATATTTCTCAGGGCTGCAAACTCCACCAATGTGGAGCAGCCCAAACTGCCCCCAGTCTAGACATCCCCAATTACATCAGTTGCATTTATGAACAACACATCTGCTAACACATCCTATCTGGCAGGGCTGTCTATTGCAAAAGAATTGCCTTTATTTTGAAAATGCTGGCTCTCCTATGGACAACAACAGAAATCATGTTGTTGTAATAATGATATTAAAGAGAGTATTGAATATCTTTATAATACCTGAGGGTTGTACAGTGGTATTCCATCATGTAATAAAATATACGCTATTGATTTCTAGGTGAAATTAAAAAAAATCAATATGAATTTAGAAATCATGTTCTCAGATAATCCTAGTTGGATATGTGTTGGGTTTTTTGTAGAAAAATGCTCTGACGACAAAACAGGATTTCATTTGAAAATAGAGGTTATCATAAACAATAAAATAGTTTATTATTTTAGGCCAAGCTTACAAAACTATCTTTAAAACTGCATTTTCTGGGTTATGATTAATGTATAAAGTGATATGAAATCTCTAAGCAGCAGATAGAGAACTTGGAGGTTTTAAATTACTTTCATTTCCAATCCATAAACCTTTTCTGTGAGAATTTTAAGACATTGAGAAGCAAACTGTATGGCAGGAAACCCTTTTTTAAATAACAGAGGAATAAAAGCTCATCTCATCAAAGAGCATTTAGACCAGTCCTTGGAATTCAGTGAGCACACACAAGGTTACAATCCACTTGAGAGATCCTGGAAATGTCATAAGCCAGCAGAGAGCAGCTCAAGCAGCTTATGAATGACAAAAAAGCCAAGGGAGATGATTATAACCTTGGACTCATTCAGCAATCAAACATCATCATTATCAAATATAGAGAAGCTTAAAATACTTATGCATTTTAAGGTTGGTCAGGTCTGTCAACTCATTCAACAAAATGTCATGTGAAAGTAAAGCAGGGTTGGAGAGCTGGTGAAGACTGTGGGGTTTTTTATTTCCCAGTTACTCACATAATAGTTAAGAGAATTAAGCAGATTATTTTTTTGAAGACTGGGTCTTATAGGAGAGATAATTTCAATTTTGACCATTTCAAAAATCTATGAAAATTACCTGTAAGCTTTTAGATCTTCTTTTACTAGTTATCAACGGACTTAATTTATTCAGCTGAATAGGTCAATATAATTTTTTTTTGTATTTAATAGTGCATTTGTGCTTACCATGTGCATATATACCCAAATTAATTATCTCTGGATGAAAAGCAAATTTTTCAGTATTAAAATGAAAAAACTCATGTCAACAGAACCATTCCAAATTGCTTATTCCTGTCTGTATCTGTAAAGAAGAAAAATTACAAAAAGCAACTTAAAAAAGAAAGCCATCTTGGAAAACACTGAACTATTAATTTAAATAACTGCTATTGTTTTCGGTGGGATGTAAGACTCTTTTAGTCAGAGATGATCATTTAAATTTGGAATTCAACTGCACATTTTCTTGCCACTAAATAAATGTGCATAGGACTTCAACAACTTTGCAGCAGAAGGTTATCATTACAGTATTAAATTTTCACTGTTTTAACTTTTGGACTATTACTTTATTCTAATGTAGTTAAAATTAATAGGACAAAAGCAAAACAGACTCCTCTGCATGAAGGCATCACTGCTTCACTGCCTGTGAGGAGGGGTCTAGCTAGAAAGGGAACAGACACATCACATCCTTCAGCTTTTCAAGGATTACTTGGAGAAGTTACAGCTTCTTAAAAAAAATTATCTCTCTATTTCCTTCTTAAAGATGATGAAAGAGTCATCAAATTATGTATTTACAATGGAAGCAGTAAATGAAAGACAAAACCTTACAGTTCCCCTTTTAGAATAACATTGTCAACTTAGTCAGTTAGCAAGCTTTCCCCAACCTTAAAACATACTGAGTTTATAAATTGCTTTTTTGCCTCAAAGAGTTATTACAAAACCTAAATATTTAAAAGGTATGAGTCAAGCTCCAAAGAAGAGAAGGCAAAAAAAAAAAAAGCAAAGAAAATTAAATATACTTCAGTGAGTTTTGGGGGCTGAATTTTTTGCACATAGGGTGGCTAAACTGAGAAACTTTATGAAACATACTTAAAGAACGGCACTTATGCTTTCACATAAGTGATAAATTCTGAATACTACCCACAGTCTGAAAAATATTGATTTATTGTCTCTTAGCATTGAAAAAAGAAGAGATCCAAATACAGATTCCATATGAAATACTGATAAAGTGAAACATATAGAAAACTCACTTCTGCAACTAAATTCAGTTTTAGATAATTTTTCCTGGGATAAAAACCACCCCATTTAACTGCAAAAACCAAGGAAAACTTCATATTTTCTCTGTAATGAAAATATGTAACTATAGCTTATAGGCATAAAGTTGAATTTTGGATGACTGGTTTTATAAGAGGAATAGCTCATTAACTTCCTTCTGACCTGGTCAGCCTAGCTGGAACTGCTGCATGTTTTCATGCTTCTGCTCCATCCACAAGCTTGTATTTCAGCTGAGTGTCAAAGCTGTGAAAGCACCTGCTCAAAGCAGGATGAGTGCCAGCATCAGATCCATGGCACTCTCTAACCAAGACCTGTAAATCCTGTGGGATGGAAGGATCCTGGGCCAGTGTTGCTTATCTTCCCAACATAGCAGTTGAACTTAATATTTAACTCAAATCTTGAACACACTGGTGGCTTTCCTTCTGTAAAATTAATTTATTTGAACAACAATAGCAGCTTTGTTTCTCTTTATCTCAAGATGACATGAATGCTTGTGAGGGGAAAGCTCTCAGATCATCTGGATAAAACAGGAAAAAATTCCGCTCCTGTGCCCTCTCTTCTAGCAGGATTGGTCCTCTCCTGCTGACTGTATTAGCAAGAATGTGGTTCAATAGCAGCAGATGCAGAATGAAGAGGTTGTTGCTGCTGATGAGCCAGGAAATGCACAGTACATATTTCAGGAAGTTTGCACTTATTATTGGGTCAAATTTGGTGTCATGCATTGAATATTCACTAGAAGAAGTAAATATCAAGTTATTTTTGGAGCTAATCTTCTGGTTTTGAGTCTTCAAATGAATTTGGTTCAGAGAGTATGAGAAAGCTCTGTAACCTGAGACAAATTTCAGTAAGTTGGTACCATCAGGAGGTTAACTTCAAAAGCACACTGATGATCTGAACTGCAACTCATTTCCAGCACTCTCTGCTTTCAAATCCAGACACTCACAGTAGCTCTCAGATTGAAAATATTCTCTGCCTTCTGCTCTGGGACACTCAAAAAGACTCCTTTCTATCACATCCACAGCTGCAGTGTCACAAAGGACTTCGATTATTACCAACTGGAAGAAAAAAAGACAAAGGCAATCCTGACTTCTAACCCATCACCTGATGTACACACAGTTCCTACTAAATATTTGTGCTGTGATGATGGATGCCACATAGATCCTGACATCTTGGAGGATTTCTCTTGCCCAATTCAAAATTGTAGTGTAATTAAATGTTCAGTACCCAGGCTTGTATGGGTTGTATGGTTGTATGAGGACCTAAACCTAAAAGACATTTAATATTATCTTATATGGAGTTCTTACCTGGAGTTGCAATAATTAGCTACTAAAACCTAGCTGGGATAAGGCTCATTCCTCTGAGAGAGCAGATCCTAGAGTGACTCTCAGATCATGATTGACGTTGGAAAACAGTTGCAGAGAATAGCAACACTGCTCCCAGAGAGATTCTCCACAGAAATGGGTTGCATTTTCAAGGTTTTCAAGAAAAAGAAGCATGCAAGCCCTTTATTTTCAGGGTGAAACCAATAACTAGTACTCTAAAAAGAATATTATCCACAATATTCAAGAGCAAGCACTGCTCTTTTAGACAGGGCAGGATTGGTGAGTGTCCAGAAAACATGCCAGCCTTGCCATTTCAAGTGCACTGGAAGCACTATTAAAATAGCCTCCTCAAAGCATAAGTACCAAGGTGAATTACATTTAATGTCAGGGAAAGAATGTGTAGAGAGTAGTGATGCTAGAGCTCCTTTTAAACTGTTCTCAACAGGCAAGACATAAATATCAGACTCTTTTTACATGCATATGCTCTGGCAGCACATTTCTGTGTGCACATATAAAAATTGATTCAATAATTGGAAAAGCTAGAACTCAGAAAACAAGGTACTTGTACAAATATAAAGAGAGTAAACACTTTAAAATATTTGGATTTTCTTTTCATGTCTTCATCTTGGTTTGATCTTAGAATAAGCTTTTCTGGTTTTTCCCAAGTTCTGATTTTTAATTGAAAGTAAGTGACTCAAACATCATTTTTCACGGGCTTTTTGCTCATCTTGTACCTATTCTCACAATGCCACTAATGCCTTAAAAGTAAATATCCTCAAAAATAAAGCTTTTTTGACAATGTTATTAAGCAATCCTTCTGTGAAAGATCACCTTGCTAAGTGCTCATTATAACAGAATGACAGATCCCCTCAATCATTTTCTTCAGTTTGCAAAGAAACCCTCTTCTTCCTACTCATACATATAATACAAGTGGCAGGGAAAGCAAAAAGTAGTGGCATCATTTAAATCAAAACCAGGGGAAATCTAAAATCTATCAGTAAATCAGTGACTCAGCTGACCTCTGTGGACAGATTTTGACAACAAATTTTTACAACAGATCTAACTCAAAGAGANTTTTTTTTTTTTTTTTAAAGATATAAAGCCATGTTCACATGGCTAAAATAAATAAGATCTATGAACATTTGGAAAATAAATTACTTCTATTTTATTTTAAATGAGATTGATAACTTTTTTCCTTCCTAAGCAAGCAAGTATTAATCTATTGCTTTCTGTGAATTTGACAGCTGTGGTTACAGAGATAGCACACAGGTCTCCAGTCTGTTAGAAAACTGTAAGTAAACACTATCATTGTACCCTAGTGTTTAAGTTTGAAGAATAAAAATACTAAGGACAATGGCAAAGTCTCAATTTCCTCCTTATACTCTGATTCTATAAGGTTGTCTGAGTCAAAACATTTTCCTGCAATATGAAGTTCAAGTAAGAGCAGGATTTTTCAGGACTGAAGCCTTAGGTCCAGATCCACATAATTGTATACATGTCATTTAATGCATACAAGTATACAAGTATACAATATATACAATCTACATACTTGTATACATGTCATCCTCAGTACCTTTGAAGACTGAAGCCAAAAATTCCAAGTGCATCCTGAGGAGAATTTGAAATAAATACCTGGAAAACTGCAGAAGCCCTAGCCCTGCTGTGTAAGGGATAACTGCCTGAGTTCTTCCTGCAAATAACTTAATTTCTCTACTTATTGTCCTACACCCAGGACTGATGCTCAGAACTGGAGAGTTGGAAACTAGAGTCCTTCATGACACAATCATGATTGTTCTGTAGAAAAGTGTCTACAGTGTCTACTGCTTCCTGTCAAATGCCATGTAAAACACTTCATTTCTTATATATTTTGTTCACATCTCCCAAAAATTGCAATTGCATTACTGGTTCAGTGGCATGTTTTCCTGTAACATGCATTTTTAACAAGTGAATGCATCAGAGCAATGAAGGAAAAATATTTGGTCTGGAATTATCTTGTTCAGATGAGACTGTTAAGCCACCAAGTCCATAGCATATGCAAGCAGAGTTTAACTTTCATGATCAGCTGTGACCAGCAAGCTTCATAAGGGCAGTTAAAGCTGGCCTTATCACCACTAAAGTAATGACAACAATGAATTCAAAAATATTTTCACATTTGAGCCATTTCTCTTAAAAGTAAAGTATTGAATGCTTTAAGAATTGAAGGCCCAACCTTTGCTTTTATACTTAATTAAGAAATGGAACTTCCTATAATAAGGCATCATTATACACCAAAAGGGAGGAATAGTGTCTCAGGCTTTACATGCTAAAATCCTTATCAGTAATCTACAAGGTCAGGAACTCTGTGGAAGTTTTGAAGTCTGTCCAGTCTTTGAATTCACCAGTGTTTTCTTAAATTAGTCCTAAAATATGTAAGGGATTATGACTGAGGTCAGAGTTGTTAAAATACACAATCTTTCATTGTAAAGAACCCTATCCCCAGTCGATGGCAATGATCCCACTGGACACATGTACTGCTATCCTGCCTAAAAGTGATCTGAACATTAATATGGCACATCTACAGTTACCATTGTCTGCTTCTGAAATGCAGACATCTGACCCACACTGAAGTCTATCTAACACTATCATGCTACTGGATGTGGAGTAAATTCCCATGTAATGAATACAAATTTTAAAGAGCTTATTACAGGTTTACCATTGGTCCTATATTTTCACTGCTTTTTCATTTTCTAGTATGTCAAACAGAGTTTTTTTCCTGCTCCACTGAATTATAGATGATTATTTACTTAATGTCCTATGGTCTGTAATTTATCATATGATTTTGTTCTTCTCAAGAAAAAAATACATGTGTAGCTACAGATTAGGTAGTCTATCAAGTTATTGTTGGTGAAGAGGAATGTTAGGAATCAGAAAGGCAGCTTTGGATTCCTCTCCTTGTTCTTCCCCACATCCTTTTAAAAAAAAATAAATCAACACACAACCAGTTGGCAACATCTGACTGTTTTATCTCAGACAAGTCCAGCCCCAAACTTATTTATCTGGTTTTTATACCTTCTACAATCTCCAACCAGCAGAGCTGACCTCTGACACTACCCAGCTTTCTCTCAGATCAAGACTCTGCACAGTAACACCCCTGCCTACAGCCTATCATCTTCGTCCTTAGGGAGTCCTCTTCAATACAAAGCAAATCAAAACTAGAATTTCTTTAGTATGAGTAAGAAAGAAGAATCATATTCTAAAAATGTGAAAATAAAGTGGTTTATGAAAAGATTGCCAAAACACTATGTTCAACAAATAAAAAGACAACTCTGGCACAGCAGCAAATCCAGGCTGTAGAGCACAAGAGCCATAAGCTCCCTGACAAATTTTTACTCAGAGAATCTTTCTTGTAGCTTAAACACACTCCACAGGAGCACACCCTTGAGGTCTATCCTCCACTTTCAGTAAAGGTTATGCATAAAGTAAAGTGAACCTTCAGAGTTTTTCTATACTAGAGTGGACCAAGCTTACACACTGGATTTCTCATTTGAGACTTAAAGTGGAAAAAAAAAATGGGCAAACAATTCCTTAAGTTTCTTATCTCTCAATTTGTAGCTGTTCCAAATCTTATATTCAGGCAATAGGTAGAACTAATCTGCAACACAGTAACCCATAGCATTATTACTATTATTTGCCAATAAGCAGTAATGATATGCATTACAGTGTGATTTTAGGCAAGAAATCCTATGAATATTATTTGACCTAGCCTCAAATTCAATGAAGCATTTCTAATAACTTGCATGTTCAAAGATGGAGTTAAATGAATGAAAGCAAAACAGAAATACACAGTCAATCCAAATATCAGCACAGGCCAAGTTCTGCCACACACCCTGACACTGAACCTGACCACACAAGCTCTTCTAGTTTGCATTAGTGGAACCACATTTTTTTGAAATAATTATATTTCAACAAATGCCCACAGGAAGGGATTCTATGTTACTCGCACCAATACATAAGCAAGCAATAAAAATTACTTTTTGTTTCTGTTGCTTAGTCAAACCACGCTTACACAAAAGCTCTGGGATTGCATCTCACCCAATGCAAGGGTGCAGCCCTCTACCATCACACACTATCACTAATCCTCATCACACTCATGCACCCTTTGTCCCTTGACCTCATATCCAACTACAAGAAACAAGTTTCTTTGTTGTTCACAGATGATGCCTCATTAAATTATGTTTCACCTTTAAGATGATTCTCCAAGCACTTCCCTAGAAACAAGACAAGTTCTGCTGCTGCAAACAAGATTAAGTAGCCACTATAAATCCCTCTTGTCAGAAGTATTATACATTTTATTCTCTTTCCATATTGCTAGCAGTTTGCAGTTGCAAATGTAGTACAAGGTTACAGTACAAATTATCAACAAGGTATGTGGGGAAGTAGAATTAGAAGGGACGACAAAGTTAAATTATATTGCTTCAAAATACTCATTTGCATTTTTCTGCTTAAAATACGGAGCTCCTCTGCAATATCTAAACTGTGGGGTATTGTTGTGCTAATGGCATCATATGTAAAGCATGAAAAATTGAACAAATGCCTATTGAAATTATATCAGATGATAAATAATTTAATGGATGAGCTTTGTAAAATGTAAACATTCTCAAATTACTTTGCTATGAATTAGTAATCAAAAGCTAAATTATTTAAACTTCTGCCGCAAAGGGGAAACCTAATGAGATCATAAAGATTCCTTGTAAGAGATTTCCAGACTAAAAGTATGTTTTCCAAGAAGGTAATTTACAGTCTAATAATTTATAGCCACAAAATAGTGTTTCTGCAGTCAGGATGATTTATTTTCTGCACTTACCATGATGAATGTTTGAAGTGCAATGATAACCTCCTTTTGCAATTGTGCAATATCATAAACACCGAGAAGGTCTTTCCATAAACTAGACTTACTTTCAGTCCAATTTTCTAGAAGCTAGCTTCACATAATCAGTAGCTGAGAATACAGTCATTGCTTTATTTTAAAATATTTACAATGCAATCTATCTTCGAGAGTGATGCCCCTAAGAGTGTCAGCACAAAAAGAGGAGAGTTAAACATATTAAGATGCAACAACCCATCATCTTATTCTCTATGAGAATCTTTCATAGTGAAGAGAAAATTGAAAATTTTTCTGCTTCTTTTTACTCTGAGGTTCTGAATTACTGATATATTTGTTTATATTCTTACGGGAAGCATTTCCATTTTCTTTCACTGATTTTAGTTTAATTTAGACTCTGAGCACAAGAAAAACACACTAAAACAGATCAAGCATTAAAAAAGCAACTGGTATATTCCTGTTAAATTTGCCCATGACTGATATATCTGTGACACGCTTCCTATAACATAGGAAATACAATAAAAAGAGATGGAGATCCTTTCTCAGTCAGGCACACAAGAAGGCAGCTGGAGAGATGGCTGCTACACTGAGACAAGCTGGGGTCATGAATGGAAGGGGAGAATCATGCCTCTGTTGTGCCCTTACAGAACCTTAGGTGTGCAAGATGGGTCAAGCAGGGACTCCAGACTGCAAGCCATTTGGCTCAAACTCCTAGGGAACATAGTGGAAACTAAAACAAATTTAAATATTACTTTCTTCTTTATTACAAAGAATCAAAGTAAGAAAGATGGAATTTAGCTTTGAAGCACTGCTCTGGATTATATTCTTAATTTAAGAAAAAAAAATAGTTGGATATCTTTTCTACTCTGAGTAGAACTGGATGATTTTTATTTTTTTAATGATTTACGACACTCATAAAGAGTGTCTATATTACAGAAAACAAATTTATCTTTACTATTTTGATGCTTTCCAGGACAAGAAAATTTAGAGGACTTTTACAGGACAAAATTTGAATATGTAATAGTGACAAAGTAACCATACAAAAAGAGCAGTAGAGGCAGATGATATTGTGCCACTCAATTAGGGCACAAAGTACTCTCTGAATATCAGGGCTGAAAACGTTGGTAAAGTAGATAATAAAAATATAATGTGCTTGGAAGCCCATATTTTAGAAAACATACAACAGAAATTGATTAAATACTTTTGTAAAAGTACATAGGTGTAAGCACAGGCTTCATATCAGGAAAAACAGCACCACTAGCTCAGAGCAATTCCTCACAGGGACAACAGACAACACTGCAGATGAAGATGAATGGGCTATTAGTTTGGAAGTACACTCAATATTTATTTTTGAGTTTACAGGCTTATCAGCTCCTGTCAATTACATTACCACAGAAAAGAAATCAACAAAACAATAAAACTTGCAGTGCTGATCTAATCTCTTAAACAAGTTCATGAAGTAAATATGATTCTGAAGCTGTCAAAAATACAATTTGTAATAGTACTGTGGAAAAAGTACTTTATAAAGTTATTGGATTAAAACTAACCCCATGTTCTATTGCTTTCAAGAAGATGTAATTTTTGAAAAAGGCAAAGGGACAAAAACACCCCAAGGAGAAATTGAAGAGTGGCTCTGTAAGAAGTAGAACTTCTTGGCACTCACAGAAGAAAAGCTCAGCTTGGCCAGCTTGTTTTGCTGGGAAGAAAAAGAAAAGTTACTTACTTGTCCAGCCAGAGTTCTAATGGCCAGAAGGAAAAAAAAGCCCTATATTTTCATACAAAAACATGTATAGCCATCTTTTCTTTAAAGTGGCATTTACATTGTGCAATCAGACGTCTGAGAAAATCCACAGAGAAAAAAGCCAAAAGATACTAACCTCTATAAGAACTACAGTCCAGTGGTATAAGAGAAAAGGAAAAAGAGAAAAAGAAAAAGAATGAGCACAATGAGCTGCGCTTGAAATGTTCAAACTGAACATGGCTCAAAAGGGTCATCATCTTTGTATCACCCTTTCCCATGATGGCATTTCACAGTCCTGAGCCTTTGAGAAAAAAATTTAGCTGTCTTTCTCTGAGAAAAAAGAAAACAAAACCAAAAGGAAACAAAACCAAAACCAAACAGTAGAGCAAAGGGTATCGGTTAAGTATGCTGTTCCAGAGCTAAGCAAATTAAACCACAACATTCCTCTGAGAAGAAACCATCAAATCTGAATATTGACTTTTTTTTTTTTT
>VZRH01007892.1:71530-85285 GCA_013397555.1 Urocynchramus pylzowi | reverse complement strand
TTTTTTTTTTTTTCCAGAGAGGAAAGATGTGATGGATTAAGGCCATATTTTGAATCTCCATTGTTCATTGCTCTTATTGTTCTTCTCTCTTTGTTTTACAAAGAACTGAAGGCCACTGTGAATTCAAACTCATCTGCTCTGCTACTTCTAAAGGAGAAAGTAACAGAACTCTTACACAAGCATGAGAAGCTTTGGATTGAAAATAAATAAATTAGTTTAATTAGCCATAATAGCTTTTATTTTTACAATTCTTGTAAATTAAATTTTTAGATTTGTTTTTTAATTCACACATTTTAAATTTGTAATGAAAAATAAAACTATTTTCAGTATTTTATTCACATCTAACACAATTAAATCACATTGTGACAAGGCTTAAACTCTTTAAATAAGCAAGGTAAGAGAGAAGCAGCATTGCAGCCAGAGCAGCTGAGGTAGGTTATCAATGCACTGTAGACTGGTGAACTAGTGGTAGCTCACCAGAGCTCATGAACTAGCTCTAGTGAAGGAGCACGAGTGCCTCTAAACAACTCAAACTACAAGAGAATGAAATACAGTTGTATCAATATGCACTCCATATGCAATATGGAGTGACAGAGCAGTGATACCCTTAGTCATTCCCAAGCTGACAGCCCAGGAGTCAGTGAAAACTGCTCAGTCAGCACTGAGCAGCACACTGGTTACTGACAGCGAGTCAGAAGATATACTTTGAGTGCTTGTAGTTTATGAACCACCGGCTTCCCATTGTTTGCCTCCCCTATTGATCCTTTTATACTGCTCTTATTCCTTGTCTTGTCACATCTCTTTCCCTCTTAGACCTCTTTCAAAATATATCTTCTTCTTTCATGTTCCCACTCTCCCATAAGATTCTTGTATCGTCCATCTTATGTACACTTCCTTATCTCCCCAGCCCAGAAAAACCCCTGATATCCATTCCTTGAAAACCACTTCCTTTCCAATTCATCCATTATTCCTTGCAAAACTCCAGTCTCAAATTCAGCCCTTGATCCTTTATTCCTGTTTTCCACTTTCTGTTTCACCTTGACACCTCTTTGTCAATTTCTTTCCTGTTTTATATGCATTTCCCATGATAAATCTAGTCTTTCTTCCCTGAAGCCACTGATTTTGTCCCCAAGCCTTTCTCCATGATTTGACACACACTATTACATATCCCTCTTGAGTAAAATTCACTATGCTTCCCAAAAGTCCTAGGTACTGCAGGTACAATAAGGAAGTATCCCCATCTTCCCCATTGTGTCCGCTACTTAATTTCAAGTACAAAAAGTACTTGATCACCTATTTTAAGTGACATACTGTCTTATGTAAGTCCCCAAGCCTCAGCAAAGTTACTTATATCTTCTGCTTTTGTCACATGAAGTGCTACTGTTCTCTTCTCCAATACAAGCTATAACATTGTCCACTTTGGACATATATCAAGAAAGATGCTCAAGAGATTTTCTTTTTAAAAATTCTGAGCATTAAAACATGCTTTTGTACAGCTTTTTCTAAAAGCTCCTTCACACATTTCCAATAACAGATTAAGTAATAAGATTCTTCAAACTTCTTTTAAAACCAAATGAACCAATTAGGCATCTGTTGAAAGAGTATGAAAGTACAGGTCAAGGGCAACTACTCTGTTAAATCTCTCTCAAGGACTTTGCCAGTAGTCCTGAGTTGATAAAAATGAGACTGTGAAGGGTGTGGTGTAACCATTCTTTTAAGGGAAAGATACCCTTGGTCTTCACCTCCAAGTATAAGACTGGCAAATTAAAATCACAAATGTAAGAGTGAGACTTTAAAACCTCTACAGATACACACAGTGTGCATGCAGAGCATCCTGGCACATAACCCAGAAAAGGAAATGGAGGTCTTTTGGTTAACTAACCTCATCAGGCATGGATCATGCCTTGAGATGTACAAAAGCTGCCATTGAGAAAAATGACTCTTGCAAATGTCCAGTCTGTATTGCACATGTCCAAACTTGAAGCATGCTTAAACGTGGTGATTTCATAAGGTTTTATCTCAGTCCTGGACTTTCTGCTTGGGCTGAATTATTGTTAGTAGCATCACAGAAGATTGGAAGAATCTACTTTGCTGGAGGAAATAAAATATGCCCACATTTGTGAAGTGGAAATTAAGGGACTAAGTATGTAATTCCACAGTGGCAAATTTTTACTGTAAAATGAAAGGAATGCTTAATGCTGGTAAGAGTATGGCTCTACAGAGACTTGAAATGCACTGTGTGAGGTTAAAGAATATATCCAGGAAGCACAGCAGCTTAAAGCAAAAAAGGTTTATACTAGAGAAGAAAAGGTATTCTTAAGCCATTTTTTTTTTTCCTAAATAAAATTAAATTCTTCATTGATCACATCATGTAATATATAAAAGGCATGGCAGAACATGGGTGTTCTCTTGATTAATTTCATCAGTGTTGACATTGCTCTGTCCTTGTTTACTTAACATACTGAGCTGAGTCACAATTGTTATCCACTCTAACTGCATTTCAGCAATAGATACTGAAAATTCTATTTTTAAAGTAGAAAATATCAGTTAAAAGGACAACAGAACCACGCAAATGCCTGTGTGGAGGGAGCATGTGCAGAGTAGAACGTAGGAGCTCCCAAATGGAAGAGCAGTGCTAAGATAAGTACACTTATCATTAGCATATTCATCCCATAGAAATGAGTATTGTACTTCTAAGTTATTCCACCTCTGCCTCCCAGGTGAATCAAAATGTCTCTTGCCCTGGAAAAAGGTATGACTAATTTAACAGAAATGTTTGGTTTGGTGGAAGTAACAGTTTTCCTTTATACACCTCCTTCCTTTCAACAGTACAAATCACATTTTCTACTCCCTGGCTTCCTGAATCCTTTGAGGACCAGTCCATGGAGCCCTTGTAATTAACATCATATGACCATCTGCAGTTCCCTGCACAGTGCTTCAACCTTGCCTCAGCTATTTGACCACTTGGATTTTGCAACAGCAAAAAGGTTTTTTAGTGTATGTTAAGCCCCAAGGTTTTTACAAAAGGAAGTTAAAGGTAGCTACCAGACCCATTTTATCCTTCAGCAAACTTTCTTAGAAATTTTGTTTGTCTTTTTGCCAGGCAGTCCAAATGTAGGCTTGAAATTAATGGATCTGAACATAAACTTATATTTAAGCATTTTTTAAATGTAAACCTACTTACTGTATTAATTGTGGAGAAAAAAAAAAAAGATATTTCCCTGATATATTAAGATATACACTTACAAACTATGTTCAATTTGCTTTGTTTTAAGAGAAAAAAGGGAATCATTTCTATGCAATGGTAATCATCTCATTCACTGCTTCTGTCAGGCACATTTCTTTCTTAGAAAAATGTATTTTAAGTCCTTTCTGAATCCCATCAGCAAAACCAATTTTTCCTAAGACAGTGCAGAGTTACTCTGGCAAAACAAGTGCTTTAATATATTGCATGAGAGATGCTCATGCACACAAACCACAAATAGTTTGCTGCTTTTTTAAAAAAAATATTATTTAGATGCTTTTTTTGCAAGGTGACACAAAAAACCCCCTTAATACTTAGAGATACTCAGAAAAAGGCTGAGGACTTGCAATCATTATTAAAATGTGCAGTTTCCTGACCATTGATGTATTTTGCAGAGGTTTGTGTCACACTGCCCTCATCAATTTCTGAGACTTGGAAATGCCATTGCTCAGACACTGAAGGAAGCAAACTTCTGCACTCTTTGGCTCTTAGTGGTTTATGGCAATATGTAATTCCCAAAGATAAACCATCAAAAGAAATGTTAATTGTTGGAAATATAAAGCTAAAACTCTGGTAAATGGGACAGAGAAAACACACTGTATGTGCAGGGAACAAGTGAGGAATAAAGGGCACAAGCTGTGAAATGGTTTATGTTTTTACAGTGAGAGGAACCCAGCAGTAAGAATAAATCACAGAAGTGTAATACCACACTAGAGACAAAATTCAAATTAATGAGATATGTTTAATCAATAAGAAAAAGAAGCAAGCATGAAGAATCTATGATTGATAAGATGCTGGTGAGCCTTTCTCATATTTTTCAAAATTAATTGGATTTCTCATAGGCAATAATATGATTGGTACCTGTAGGTGAAAAAAGGGAATTCTGACGAGTGTGCTAGATGCCCTGAAATAAACTCTAGGCAAAGCAACAGACCCTGTCAAAGAAAAGAAGTTATCATATTAATATGGATGCTTATGAAAAACAACATTCTGCCTATACTTGTGGAACATTACTAAGGAAACCCTATCGTTTATGGAGCTTACAGTCAAAAAAAAAGAGTTTGTGAACCTACATACATTACAAGGTAAAAGAGCCATTCTAATCCCATGTAGCAGGCATGTCTGGGGGGAAAAAGTTAACACAACTAAATTAACATTTCCTCTACCATTAGCACTAAGCATTACGTTTTTAGCCTGTAAAGGTACATGGGTAGGCTCCAAGGTAGTCTTTCTGACTGAGACTGCATTTACAAATTTTGAAGAATGAAGTTGTTGCCGCTGTAAGCATCCTCTTCTCTAGTGAATAAGATCTAAAAAGTTATAGAAAGTACTATCTAATTTTAAAGGAGGGAAAACACAGCAGTATCTCCTTCCTGTTGCAATAATCACAGCACCACATGACACAGCATTATCTAATAAATCTCTTAAATTTACATGAGCTCAGGTTTCCTTTATGTTTCTGCCAAAAATCAGCCATTACCCAGCTGTTCCTGTGTACTAGATTATTCTTTTTTAGGACTTAGTCTCCAAAAGATGTTTGCTCTACCAATCTGGGTTAACTGTGAATACATATAGAGTTATTTCCTACCCGTATCAAAATAATTATAACAATGTGCAGGTAGAAGAACATTATGTGAGAAATAGAAGGAGCATACAGAAATTAAACATATGACTAGCAAATCCATGATGCATAAGTCTGTGAATCAAGGCAGAGGGTCAAACAATACGTTCCATGTAATCAGGAGAAAGCAGTAGTGACAAATGCAGGATTACTGGCATTTCAAGAGAGTAAAATTGAGTGACTAAGATGAAAGCAGAATAATTTAAAAAATAAAAGAAAAAAAGTGGGAATTTGGGTGGATGAAATACAGTGTGGCATCTTTTCCTTTAAATTTATTAACTAATGTCCTCTCTTTGGGCTGGAGCTAAATAGGTCTCTAAAGTGAAACTTTTCAGTTGTCATTTTTATTTTGTGATAAAATGGAAAGAAACAAATAAAAATGTAAATATTCCTACAACCTGCTTACAACAAAAAGCTCATCTCATAAAAATATGTGGTAATATTTTTTTAACCAATTTTTTTTAACCATTAAGCATTTTGTTAGAAGTATTAATTTTAGCACCCATGCAATTGCATTGGAAAAAACCTTGATAATAGGTTTCATGACTTTTTTAAATTTAAAGGTGTAAGTCAGTTTGCAATGTAAAACCTGAGGAAGAAAAACAAAACTACTAAGTTTAATGCATTGGGATGTTTAAGAAGATGAGGAACTCACAGAAGAGTCAAGTACATTGAAAAAACACTCTACAGATCTTCTCTGTGACTAATAAAATATATTATGAGTGCAAATGGGAAGGAAGTCTCAAATTTTTAAGCCCTGAAGGTGAAAGATAAAAACTGTTAACAATATGCTGGCAAAGAGGGAAGATTACTAATAGAGATTTGAAAGCTACAATTAACAGTGAAACTCACAAAATTACACTGTAGTTTTAGCAGCTCTTGTAGGTTGCCAAAAAAAATCAAGACTAAAACCAGGTTAAACAAACCATATATGAATTTGATAAGGGTTGTAGCATTGAGTGGGGATTTTGTTAGTAGATGGTGTTTGTGGGTGATGATTTCTACCAAGTGAGATAGAGAAGATTGACTGAATTATCTTCATTTTTCACTTTTTTTTTTTTTTTGCCTTAAAACTCAGTCTATGAGACTTGATAGTGAAAGAATAGCCAACACCTCACATGATCATGCTCCACTAAGAAGTCTAGCAAATTATGCATGTAGTTATTCTGCAACAGACCTAAGATTTCATTTTCATCATTACTTATTACTTGATCTTCCTTTTTGGTGCAATTTTAACTTTTGCCTACAGTTTTTTGTGAGTGATCAAGAGTGATAGGTACAGGAACAGCATGTACTTGCACAGAAAATGTCTCTGTTTTAAATGCTTTTTATGCAACAGTAAAACTCAGATTTGCAAAGCTTGCATTTTGAACATGTCACCTAACAAATGGAAACAAGAAGATGAGCAAACACCTTTCATCTGAAGATGTCATTCTCTACTAATTTTCACTGTTTGGTGCATCTCTTGTGGGCTCATTGGGATGCTACCCCACGAGTGATGCTTCAGTCTGGTATCATAGTTTAGATAACAATGCCTTACGTTATTCTGAGAACAGTTGATTAATTTTTATTCTTTGCATCCTTTGAGGCCTAATGCTGGTAGAAATTTCAGGGGTCACAAGATATACCTCTCTTTTACTTAACCTGAATTAGTTTTTCTACTGTCTTCTCAACCTGTGAGTGACCCTTGTGCAATTTTGGTGACACACTTTAAGATGAGGTCATTGTGGGTGACAAAACCATTGCAAAGGGTTTTGGTTTGAAACTCTGCAAGCTGGAATGCACTGGGAGCTGAAGAGCACTCTAAACTATCATCAAATTAGCACAATAGGTTTTTCTCAGTCCCTGTAACATTTGTTCTTCATGTTCTGAGGCTGGAAGCATCTGTTATAATCTCAATTACTGCAAAAGAAAAGATGTGCAGTGAGAATCCTCATGATCTATATATCAACTCCAGTCTTTTCAAGAGCAGCCAGAGGACTTTGAAAGTCAGTGACTTGGAAACTTAAATTTTAGTCTAGTGATTGTGATTCATCTTTACAGTTATAATTTGACCTTCAAAATTGCTGGTTTAATTCCTGGTGACTGTCTAGAACACCAAAATTGTCCTGATTTGTTTCCACTGACATTCACGGAGATAATGTTTTCCATCTCAGTAATCTAAATAGGGTAGTATCCAAATAAATTATTAAAACAAAATACTCAGGACTGTTTGAAAATATTTTTCCTGTCTTAGATTCTTTCATTTTGACTATACCAGGTACCTCAGTTTCTGTGGCTTATACCAGAGTCAAGCCCAATTTTGATGCCTTACATTCAATTACCAATTTACTTTTTATCAGTAGTATATAGTCCCTTGCTTATAATATCTTGTAGCTATCTGATGTGCCACAATTAAATAAAAAAGCCACTGTTCCTAAGTGTACATACATGTCCTATGTTTTGGATTAAAGTAATGTAATTCATATTCACTATAGGTATTGCTTCATCTTTTCCATGCTCCTTCTTTTTCATTCTTACCCGAGTATGAGATCATTGATTCAGCATTTATGTCACTTTTGTTCTTGTTTGTGACTTCCCAGATGCTTGTTCTTCTCACAGGCATTTTTCAGTATTTCTATTAGCTCCTAAGGCATGCTATGCATTCACTCTCTTCTATTTTCCTTCTCTAGGGTCTTCTATTTCCTTCTCTAGGGAATTTTTCAGTATTTCTATTAGCTCCTAAGGCATGCTATGCATTCACTCTCTTCTATTTTCCTTTTCTAGGGTCAGGCCACCCACAGTTAATAGGTTTTCATCTCTCTCTGAGGTATGATCCCATTAAAATTCTGTTTTAACTTGTCATCTTTATCTAGAAATGCATCGTTTTATGAGCAGCAGGTGAGGTTCCAATTCATCTTTGATGTCTAGTGAGCCTTGAGTCCACCCATGGAAGTTTGAATGGGAGTGGTTTCAGATGGCTCACTTACTTCAAGTAAGTTGGAGACTTATGATCATCAAGGGTTATTTATGCATTAGATTCTTTTCTCTTTCTTTTTTGTCCCATGTATATTTGAAAGTATTCAACATTTTAAGCTGCTGACCATCTGTCTCCTTCAGGTACTGCAGACATCAACATCATCCAGTTCCTTCCATCTGGCTATGTATTCAGAAATGTTTCCATTTTAAAAATCTCTTGGAGACATTTTTCTAACAACAACTTTAGCAGCCATCTCAGTTTTCCTTTTACACTTTGCCTTCTAACCAGAAAAATTATTTAATTTAACTTCCAGAAATTAAAAGACTTGTTTAATTCCCTGATGTGCTTTCTGTCACTTAGATTGTGTACACACACATTAAATGGTAAGTCACTCTTTTGAACAATATTTATGATAATTATACAGTACCTCCAGCCAAAACAACTGCCTGGCTCCTTCAGGCATCATGCAAACACACTAAAATGACAGCCCTTGCACCCAAAATGTTTCCATCTGTATTCTCACTTAGAGATCATGGACATGACACCTATCAATAGGAGTCATGTCACCTATCAACAGAAATCAATACAGGCACATCAGAAAAGAGGACCTTTAGATAAGAAACCTTTTACATTACAAAGAAGGTGACCAAATGATAGCATATTTGCATAGTTAGTTTCCTATTTAGTGGTCACGTAATTAGCTGTCATTTCTAGTGCCATATAAACTCTTTGTTTAAGCACAAAATAGCACCATTAGTCATTTATTTTTACTGCACTTTTCCTGTTATTTCCAAGTCAAAGACACCGTATAATCACTATGGTTGGTTTAATTACTATGAATATCTAGATAATGTTCCATTTTTTAATGACATCCACTGCATGTTTCTCTCATCATCAGATCAGAAAGGGGAAAAAGTAACTACTCTAATTTGTATTTTCTTTTGTTCCTCAGAATGTATTACCTGCCAACTTAAAATATATAGCAATGCCTTTGTGCTTCATCAAAGTTGAACGTATTCAATAAAACACTGCGAGGGCATTCAATTTCCCATTTTCTCAACTTTTCTTTCGTCTCTATTGTAAAACACTTTTTCTTGTCCTTAGAACTGCTCTCCTGTTTTAAAAACAGTGGAAATGAATCTCTTTTACTCTTTGCGGGATTGTTTCAATAAATTAGGGGGAACAAGTGGGAGGTTGAAATGAAAAACTGATTTTCATTTTATGATCTCAATAAAGTAAGCTACTGATAGAAAGAAAAATCACACATCAACAAATCACATTGTAATACAATAAATCTTCTCTACCTTGTGAGCGTCAGTGTCACATCAACAGGTTGAAAGTCAACAAATGCCACAAAGCTTAGATTAGTAGCTAAGTAGGGGAGGGGGAGGAGGAAGCAGAGCAATCTCTCAGGTGTCTAAGTTTCTTTCACTCAGAAAAGCAGAAATGCTTGACACAGCAAACAGGCCAGGTCAGGATACACTTGCTACTCGGGGAAAAGCTTCTAAGATGGTATCCAAACTCCAACTCTAAAAATCCATGAGTCACACTCTTTCTTTGCCCTCTTCTGTACATAGCTGCTTTATTCCTGGATACTTGTAAAAACACAAACACTTCAAAAACTTTAATCCTATTGTGTTTTCACATACTGTATTATGTGAGCGCATTTACTTGTTTTCCATACCGCTCCACTCTGATTTTTTTCCGAAAGAAATCACACTATCTCCCCGAAGGCTTAATTTTTAATGCTTTGGTGGAGAACAGGGAGAAACGAGGAGTAAGGGGAAATGAGAGAGTGGCATCTCATCCAGAGTGCACTCGGTGACTTGTAGGAGAAAAAGGCATTTGAGAATAATTGCAGCAAGTGTTATTCCAGAAATAATTTACTCTAGAAGTTCATTGCCTACTCTATATCTCACATAAGGGCAAGAGCCATTCTCAGTGTTGAAGGGAAAAGTCGCAACAGAATTCCTTTCACATTAGCTAACTGAGCACAGAAGTCTTTCAGCAGGTTCTGAGGGTATGTATGAAAGAGGGGCTCTCCAGTCTTAAAAAAAGGAGGAGGATATTTCCTTGGAGTACAGCTGAACACCTATCATCTACTGGACAATAACTGAACAATCAAAGCACATCAAATGATGGCAGAAACATTTTCATTGACCAAAGGGGAAGAAATTCTCATTTCCTCCTTGAGACTGGGAAATACATTTCTGTTATAACATTCTCATTCCTCAGTTTTTTGCAATAAGTACTGTTAAGAGTTGGAAGAGTAAATTGAATGAATTTAAGTCAACAGCCAGGAAGAAATGAAGTTATTAATTGCTGTCAAACTGTTACACATTGATGAGGTTGTACAATAAATATACAGCAGGATGATATTTGCATTGAATAACGAGAAACCACATGTAATGAACTGAGTATCAGAGGACATTCTCAAATGTCAAAACCTTGAGATAAAGTCTTAAGATATACTTGTGATGTTTGTCCTACCATTTGATTATCTGTCAGTCTAAATGTATGAACCTTACAACTGTTAATCACAAAGTGATTTCTAAATCCAGATTGTGATTTCCCTGTACAAAGTAGCTATCCAAACTTTTAACATGTACTATCTTCAGCTGAGTGCACAAACCTTAGCAAAAGTTATAGGTATACTGAAAATCTTAATGTTCTCATTGATATGAAAAATACTGAAAAACTTTCCTTGTGCATATGTTTAAACATGCCAGAAAATAAGGAAAGAAATGTTGTCATACAAATACTTTCCCAGTTGGGGAAAAAAAAAAAAATCGGTTGCTGATGTCCAAGTAACTTGTGGTTCCTATATGTCTTTTCACTTCATTTTTATTATTTCATGCATGTGTAACTCTCTCCTGTTATTCAGATTTACTTCTGTTTCACAGTCCTCTGAGCAAGCAGATGAGGCCCATCAGGTTAATACATTTTTATTCTGTACTCATGTATTTTAGTGTTCTTGCTTTTCAGACATAAGGCTTTATTTATTTAAATGTGGCATTCACCCTTTAGTGCATTTATTACAAGGCTGACATTTTACAATTTTTTTCCATCAAAATCAACCAGGAGCATTAACTTTTATTGAGGCCTTTATCAGCATTTATCTGAGTTAAAAGTTTTAAAGGCTACTTATCATTTAGATATTGTTTTGACTTGTATAATTTTACTTCATTCTCTTTTTAGAAGTCACACGTTTTAGAGGTGCAAAGGAAGAGTCCTCAAACAACAGCACTGCTTTGTGACTCAGAAAAGGGAAAGCAAAAAAGTGCTTTGGGCCAAGGGCAGGGGTTGGAGGGTGGGGGTGGGGTGTTCTTGGTAGGGTTTTTTAAGTTTTCTGAGTCAGGAAAGAAAATTCTGATTTCACTAAGAGTGAGAACAAGACAGAAATCCTTTTTATCCCATTTTAATATGTAAAAGAAGACTTCTCTGTTCTGCCACTCTATGTAATAAAACACAAGTCAAGGAGAAGGAATTGGGTGCAGGAATGAGACAAGGAGTTAGAAAGGGATAAACTGGCTTTGTTTGTTTTTTAGCTTGTCCACCTGTGTCTTTCCTGAGACAAGGTCAGGAGAAAACTTATAATCCATGTGTACCATGTGTTGTTGATGCAATGCAAGCAGCATGTTATCCTAAAAGTTTTCTCCTAATGTTCAGAGCTGATACCTCCAATGAAATTAGTTTTGTTGTTACAAACAGTCCATAATAAAAAGCAGGAAAATTCTGAGCCCTTACTTCTTAGTCTTCTAAAAGGGAAAATAATCGGGGAGTTGACATGGCATAACCAATGATTTTGTTGCATTAGATGTTTTTGTATGTAATAGCCACTTCAGCAGAAATGCATAAGATGATGTCTGGCTGTCATAGGGTTTCCCTGATTATGAACTCCTAAGTACTTGAGAAATTATTCATATTTAACAGGAAAGAGTTTAAATAGCATTACAAAATTTGGAGCCATTAGGTAACTATTAATTGTGAGATTAAACAATTTGTTGGAGTTATACTGGAATTAAGAATGCCAAATAATATATTATTTGATCATTTTTCCAGCTACACAAACTCCACAACTTCCTTCTCAAAAAGAGCCCCAAAGTTTTCTTCCCAACACAAACTGCTGCATAACCCTCAGGTGTACTTGTCATCCACTTGGCACTGTCAGGAACAAACCTCAGGCATGAATTCTGCACTGAACAGACAAGACACAATACTCAGGAGGAGCACAGCAGCTGCCCTTTCTGGACATGGGATTGCAGCTTGCTATCTGAATGTTAAGGAACACCTTCCCCCTGGCAATTCCCTCTGCCACTGGCTCCCCTTGAAGCACAGCCTTTTCCACCAAGACAAATCCTGGGGCTCTAGGGGGCAGGTGCCTGCAAGGCTCTCTTCCCCAGTCACCATAACAATTCCTGCCCTGCTCAGCTTTCACAATACAACTGTTAAACAGCAATGAAGATTTTTTAAAGTCATCAGGGACATACCTAAAGGTCTTTCTTGTCTGTCTTCTGTTTAATGCTTTTTTTCTTTACTACAATTTCTATTCCATATTACTTCCCAACTACTTTGCTACTGTCATGTTTGTTAGCAGCCCCATCACAGCAAGTAATGTTTAATTTCAATTTTGTCTTGTTCCTTTAATCATCTGATCACAAAGCATTTTATGAAAAGGTTAGTGTTATGCTTCCCATCTGTTTAATATAAATAGCAGATCTCAGCCTAGCATTCAACTCCTTTGAAACAGTTCAATGGGAATAGTGTATATTATTCCCCTATTTAAGCATAACTGTAACATTCCCAATTTAAGCTTAACTAAGGACAAACCAAACTCCAAACAAAGCATGTTTTCTAGTCTTAATAAGATAATTTCTTTATTGATTTTAAATGTCAGCACAAGCATCATTTGAAAATATTCCACTAAGCTATTTTTACCAAAGAGACATTTGTGGAGATTCACTGTAAGAAAGACAGTTGTCCTTTCTCCACCTCCAGAACATCCCTTCTGACCCTGGGCCTATTAAAAATTTTCAAATTTTCGTGATTTAAACTGATCTTGGATGGAAGTAGAAAAAAAAATATTATTAAAAATAAACCTCTGCAGCCTCCCTATTATGTCTGTGGATGTGACAAAGTATTTGAGAGAAATAAGCTAAAGGACTTCTAAATTGATTTTAATATATTCCTGTCCGTATACAGATTTATAGTTTCTCCCTATGAAAGTGCTAAGTAGTTCTAAGTTTAATTACAAAATTACTTTGACAGAAATTGCTAGTCTGGAAAGCAATCCCATAACTGATATTAAACTTTTATGTTCAAGAACTACATTTTTGGAGAGTTCAGTTTGTAGAAAAAAATAGATTCTTCATACTGTCATTGAGATTTTTTACAATTTGAATAGATTCTGTATTAAAGTCATTCCACAACTACAAAAAAAGGCTGTATGAACTTCTAGTCTAACAGGAAGATTATAAAAAAATTAAGAAACTCTGACCTTCTATGCATCAAGGAAACTTCAAAAGCTATTTTTTCTTTTTTATATGTTCTCAATTTTGTTATGGGAGAGTGGANGAGGATTAATTCAGTCTGCCAAAAACTATGCCTCTACTTTAAACTAGAAAAAGCACTGTAGTGCTTCTACATTATTTCACAATTATCAGAAAGCAAAATTTCTAGATTTATGTCCTCAGCTCCACAACTTGGAAAGCCTGGATATCAAAGCTCTTCATTGCTTTGGAAAACGAAAGGATCTCAGCACAGTAAGTGCTTCATGTTTAGCTTCTTAATGGAGTGTTTACAGTATAGAGGTATATTGCAATTTTCCTTTAGGGTGTGTTCACATGGGCAGCAAAGAGAAATCAGGCTTGAATGTTGTTGGTTTTCGTTTCTTTTTATTATTAAACCTTGATTACCCCTTGCTAACATTTT
>VZRH01007892.1:60971-71496 GCA_013397555.1 Urocynchramus pylzowi | reverse complement strand
TGCCCCCTCTAAAAATTTTTTTTAAAAAAAAAAAAAAAAAAAAAAAAAAAAAAAAAAAAGAGAGAGAGAGAGAGAGAGAAGGAAAAACAAGTACAGACGAGGAATAGCAATTAAAAAAGGGCAAACCAATGTCCAGTCTCTTAGCAGATGAAATTTTGAAATTTTGTAAAGGTTGTAGTTAGGACTGGATGCTGACTAGATCAAAATGGGAATATATTGCAAGTGGAATACCTGAAATTTTCAGTATTATAGAAGTAAAAAATAATATTCCCCCAATCAACTGAAGCCACTTTATAAAGGCAGGATGCAAAAAAAAAAAAAAAATCTCTAGCCCAATATAAACTAATTTTAAAAAAATTTCAGGCATAACACATATACAGAAAATTCAAGCAGTACACGCAACTTTTCCAAACATTAGAATGTTGGATATTTCTAAATATACAGTGTCTAAAGAGGGCATACAAAAAGGCTGGAGGAAGATTTTTTAAATGGGGGTGGAGTGATAGGACAAGGAGGAATTGCCTTAAAGTGAAAAAGGCTAGATTTAGATTATGTATTAGGAAGCAATTCTCTCCTGTGAAGATAGTGAGACACTGGCACAGGTTGTTCAGAGAAGCTGCAAATCCCTGGAGGGGTGTTCAAGGTCAGGTTGGATGGGGTTTGGAGCTACCTTGTCTACTGGAAGGTTTCACTATCCATGTCAGGGGGGGCTCAAACTATGTTTGAGTTTTGTTTGATTATGACTGAACTTTTCTGCCTGGTGTGGGAATTGTCCTCATCCTCGTTTACATGACAAAAAATACCATTAAAATGAAACTCGAAAATTAATTCAAAATTACATAAAAATTAAAAATTAAATTGTGACTAGTTGCCTTTACCAATTAGGACATATTTGTTAATGTCCAAAATACCCTGACTAACATTCTAAAACAGTAAAACCAGTACAACACCTTACTCCAGCTAGTTCAGAGATTAATAAAGGCCTTCAGATTATCTCATCTAATTTAAAACAAATGCCTCAGATATATGTTAGGACTTTCCATGACTACTGGTCCTCATCTGCCTGATCTATGTGTGGTCATAACAACCTGATCATGATTAGGCCAACCTGTAAGCCCCAAGGCATTGACAACTCTCTGTCCAAGCTCACATTTGTTTTATATGAATGACTTCAGCATAACTTTTAATGACAGAGGGAGGGGCTGGAACTTTGCTCATAGGACAGGAGCAGGCAGAAGGTTTTGCATCAGCATGACTCGAGCAAAGAGGGCTCATTTTGAAAAGAAGTGTACTACAATAGTGTTCATCTGTCCAGAGGTCAACAAGGACACTCAAGGACGGAAAACTATGAATAATAAACTACTCATGAAGACTTTTAAAACTCACTGTCAGTCCTTCAAAGGATATGCAGCAAATCAGTGAAGATGTGTGCCATGATAAAGGGAGCAAGTTGCACAATAAAGAGCAGCTCCTCATCAGAAAAAAAAGCTGATAAGGCTTGAACCCAACCAAAATAAAGTGATAATGTATTAAGCAAGCCACTCACATGCCAGTCTTCAAGGCAAAGACTAGAAAGCAACTGAAAACAAACTGTGAAAGAGAGACACATGGGTTCTTCCATCAAACAGTCCCTCAGGTATGTCAGACACAAGGGCTGAATCCTTCACCTCTCTTCTAAGCACATTCAAACTCTTCCAGTGAAATGAGTCTCAGGACAGCATTGCACATAAAAAGAATGTATCCTTTAATACCCAGGCACTAGAAAATGGAAATTCTCTCATAAATATGCTGAGAGTGAGAATATCTACAGACCAAGTGTGACTAAAGATAAATAAGAGATAAGCAGTTGCAATACCAGTAGGAAACAGAAAATGTTAAAGGCTGAACACCAAGAAAACTAATGGTCTTCATGTCTCAATCTCTCACTTCAATATAGACTAATTTGTAGCTCAATTAGCACTTTATGGGAATGTGAGAAATACAGGCTTAACTTCCTTCAGGCTAAAGACTTATCTGAACTGAGGTACCTCGTTTCCTGTTCAATTGCTCTAGAATTTTTAGAAAAAGACCTATTAAACCCCACCACTTCCTTTGCTTTGCAGTCATTGCTTTTCAAAGAAGAATGTAAGCTAAAAAGGAGTGATTCTTTGCATCTCTTTTTTGTCTTCCTACAAAAGGCACTTGCTAGAGTTCAGCAGGAACACTTAGTTTAGACTGAATTCTGCTGCTCAGAGTAGAAAACTGTTTCACTCTAGACACCCAGTGAATTTTTGGGAACATCAAAGAGATACCTGCAACACCAGCAGGATATGAGTGCAAGGGAAGTGCTGGACTGTGGTTCTGTATGACAGACTTACCAGATCCACCTATATTGTTCTTCACCATCAAAATCCCTTATTGGCTTTGGTCTTTTAATTTGGTACTTTTAGATTTTAAGATATTCTGAGGACGGCAGTTTTGCTATTGTTTCTTTTAACTGACTTTAATAGAAACATTTTAGTGTACCACCAGTGGTTGTTACCTATCCTCTGTGTATTACTGTGATGGCTTAAGCCCAGCAAACAGCCAGGTACTCACTCAGTTGCTCACTTCCCCACAGTGAGCTGGGGTAAAGAATCGGGAGGGTAAAAGTGAGGAAACTATAGGGTTGAGATTAAGGCAGTTCAATAGCTAAAGCAAAAGCCACACACAGAAACAAGGCAAAGCAAAATAAGGTATTTATTCACTACTTACCAATGTGGTACTACATAAACCTCTCTGTAGTCACTTCCTAGAAAGGAAGGCTTCATCACATGTAGAAGTCACTTGGGAAGACAAATGCCATTAGCACAGGTACTCCCCCATTCCTCCTCCTTTCCCTGAGCTTTTATGGCTGAGCACAATGTTATATGATTTTAATGACCCTCTGGTCAGTTGACATCACCTGTCACTGCAATGTACCCTCCCTACTTCTTGCCCTTCATCATCGTAATTGCTGTGGAGAAGAGTGAGGAAAAGAGAAAATGTTGTGGAAGTAGTGTTTGGAAATAGCTAAAACATTGAGCAACTGCTTTAGTCACAAATCCAAAACACAGCACCATAGGGGCTGCTGTGGAGAAAGTTAACACCATTTGAGCCAGACCCAGTACAGCAACTTACTTTGGATTACTGATTGAGATTCCATACAGTTTCAGTCTGGAAAAAAAAAAAATAGTCCTGTTAAAGGGGCTTATTTGTCAGCCCCATTCTGAAAAATATAAACATAAATTCATGCTTAGAATAGGGTAAGAGACAGGCTAAAACCCTGAATGTACACAGTTCTCCAAGAAGTTCTCAAATCAAGGGAAACAAAACTCTCCTCAGTGTGGAATACAACAACACAAGTTCTGAAACACCTACATGAATGAAAAAGACAAAAAAAGCAACTCTCCAATTGTGTTCTGAGGTGTCAATAGATGCTTTTAAACAGGTTTAAACCACACTGTTATTTTTTGTTCTGTATTCCCCCTAGAATTTACCACTAGAACCTTGGCCAGACCTTATTTCAAAGGAAGGTTAATACATGCTTCATTAAGAATGAAAATGTGTGCCTTCTTTAACCAGGTATGGATAATGCAAGGTTTTAGTTTTTGATCTTACTTGCACGTTTTTACATTAGGAATACCTGCCAGTTCCAATTGCACAATTGAAATTATGTGCTGACTAAGTCACTGTAATTGATGAGTTCGGTATTAGTCAATACAGAAAAAAAACAAAAAGCAGCAAGAGGAAAACAGACACCAAGCATTGGGTTACAGGCTCAGCATAAGCAATCCTGATTCATGGACATTTAGAGAAAACCCCTATGGAGCTTCAGAGCTCCTTACACATTTATATCCTTTTTAAAGGATGGGTTGGAAGAGAACAGAGTGAGAGAATACATTATGATTTAGAGACCTATAAGAGCACTAAATTGCCTAGTGCATTTTAAAGGATAGAATGAGGATTTCCCTGCAACAGCACTGCAGATTATTACCACAATTCTATGGAAAAGGTTTACACTGTAAGAGGATACAAATGAGAGACACTTTTTTGTAGGCTCCTAAAGACCCAATGCTGAAGCAGTAAAAGGAGGAAACTGCAACATCATTTCTTTGGTGGCTCTCTTTACTGTGACCTTGAAGCCCCCACAATTCTTTTCTAATAAAACAAAATTCATCTATAAACAGATGGAGTTGTTTCATCTTTTTGTTCCTTCTGGGCATACCATAATGATAACACAGGGAATGTTTATCTCAGCCAGTCTTTATCACATTGTTTTAGTGGTAAAGTACACTTGACTTATTGGATTCTATACTTTTTGTTAAAACTTATTTTATTGTTATCTGTTTTATCTGAATCACTGTAGGTGAAAAGGGAGAGAAGCTTATAATTAGAGGAGTCTGGATAATATAATTAACAAACAGTAAATTGCAAGCAATAATTGTATTTCTCAAAGTATCTTTCTGCAGCTATTTGTAATGAGCAAAACAGTTTCCAGAGAAGAAATAAAGAGAGTGAATTTTATTAAGGGCTTAGTTTTCCATCTTGGTGACATTTTCATCTAAGTGAGTTAAATGTCCCAAAAGACAGGAGGACCAGAGCCTTGCCTCAGTAGCTCAAGAAATGAAAATCTAGACAGATCCAGGGTGATGAAAAATAAATAGCAGATCTTTGTAAATATGTGAGATCCCAAACCCAAACATTTTACATTTCAACATTCAGAATTGAAACATGGTCACTTCTTCAGGGCCATACTCCCAAACCAAATTAGAGGTCCAGTGGGCACTGTAACTCAGGTAACTGACATTAACTCTCTAAAAGACTGAAGTGTTGAACTCACTTATTTCCATATTCCCCTCATGTTTCAGTCTGCTTGCAGTCTGTTTTCAGTCTGTGTATTTCTGGAAAGTTCCTCGGAAAAGAGGGGGCTCTTTTTTTGTTTTGTTATCCATTTATATCATGAAGGTCATCTTTTAGTGAACACAGTCTTTTGAGTCACACATACTAAAAGAAAGTAGAAGTGTAGTCCTGGGGGCAGGATGTGAAAAGCTCTGTACCAGTGAGCAACAGTTTGAAATGTGTCTCTCTTGCTCTGACTCATGTGAGTATGCATGTCAGCTCCCTTATGTGTGAGCAGCAGACCACGAACCACAACAGGGATCTCTCCTTCCTCCCAGAACAACCACAACAGAGCAAGCTTTACTTGCTTCTTCTTGTATGCTGTGCATGCTTCTAGAAGCATCTCTTCCTTCCCTTCACAAGCATCCATACACTAACCCCAGGTAAACACCAAAAAGTATATTTATTCCTTTATAACATTACTGTCAGCAGCTACTGTTCTAGAAATTGTCAAAAAGAAAACTTCAGAAGAAAGATCCTCTAGACCTTGCATAATACGTTTTTGACTGTCCTCTCATTCAAACACATTAAAAGAAATGCTAGGGTACTTTATCTTTAATCATAGTTCACAGAGCTGTATCTCAGAAGGAAATATGATGGCTGAGATCACTTAAAAGCATATGAAAAACTACAGTAGAAGACAACCCATGGCCTTATCTATGCATACACACATTGGGCTTTTTTAATACTTATATATCAAACAATTAGGTTAGACATAATTTTTATTTCCTTTATATTTTTTTAAGTACTTCAATTCATATACAGGAAAATAATCACTCTAAATGGCATGTCATATATCAGCAAACACTTTAGAAACACTGCCATACACTATTAAAATAAGACATTTACAAATATTTCCTCCTTTTCATATTTATTTAAACCCAGAGTGGAGAAAAACATAGCACACAGGTCCATGGGTTGTTTTTTAAGCAAACTGTTGCTAAGTGTTTTTTCAGATGCTTAATACATTAATCTGCTTCATAGACAGGTCTTTCAGCTCTGTACTTCTACACTATTCTTCTAAGTGAGATCAAGGAAACTGTGATGTTTTGAGCCTCAAATTCCATCTGTAACCTCAGTTGATTCAGGCTGGCAGTATAGTTAGTAATGATTATGTGTCACTCCCACCAGCAAGAAACTTCAGTTAGGGTATTTTCTCTTTGCCCCCCCAGCTTACCATGTGACTTTTTTCCTTCAATGTCTATCAGTGATATCTCAGTTGAGTGTAATTTCATAATACAGATTCCAGAAGTAAACAAATAAATTTGTCAATATTTTCATGTCTTCAATCTTATTAGGAATTTCACCATATGTTCTTATTTATTTTCATATACTCCTTGTGCTGGAGAATTACAAAACAGAATTACAAGTTTGTCCTGCTTATCTGTGTACTTTTAATGTACAGTAATGATTAACAATGCAGCAAATATATTTCTACCCCTAATTTGGTACATTTTATGACAATTACTTTCTGGTGCTATACAGCTATCAAGGGCAATAATATTCTTAGCTGCAAATACCACACCTGAAACCTTCTGTTCATTCCACACAGCAGAATGACAGGAGCTCACATCAGTCAAAACCTCAAAGATCAGAAGACTTTGAAACTTGAAAAAATTCCCAGTTTTATGTGAATACGAACTAGAACACTTGAACACTTAACTTCTTAAACAGAGAAAGTTCAAAGTGACCAAAAGACTGAATAGATGTAAAAGATGGATAATTTGTTCCTTTTCTTCACTGTCCTCCAAGACATTTCTCCCACTTTCAATTTTGATTTTCAATAATTTTCTGAGCTGTAGCAAGCCCTGCTCCCCTGCCCAAGCTCCCCCCACTCCTCAGGCCATTCCCACCATCAGGACCTCTTTGCACTCCAAAGCTCAGAACTTGACCTGTAGATCTCTCTGCTGAGACTTTTACAGTTTCTCCCTCTGACCCCCAAGAAAAAAACAACCTCTCCTTCCATACCAGTCCTCAGTCCTCCCCCACTCTATTCAAACAAAAAATGAATAACAATGTAATTGAAAATAATTGTTGCCACCAGGAGGAAGTTACAGGTCACCAATGTGTGGGCCCCAAGTAAAACCATGCTACTGAGCTCTGAAGAGGTGACAGTCCCAGTATCTGTCTCAGTTCCTCCCTGTGGCACCAGGGCTTTTCCCAGGGCCGCAGGTGATGGCTCCATTCTCTGCACCTCTTGATGCTGCACACATGAACTACAGACAGGGTTTTACACAAAACAGGCCACACTCTGCTTTCCTTGGGTCACATTGTCATCACAAAAGGCATCTGAGCTACTCTCTCCTCCATCACCACACGGGAACATGAATAAATGCACCTTTTTGCATGCACAAAGTCACATCTCAAATAATACGCATCTCTTAACTTGAAGGTAAATTTTATGGCGATTCAAACCTAGTTAACATTTTCAGAAGCATCAACTGCAGCAGACACCCAAAGTCAACAGGTAAATCCTTTTCTTTCCAGAGGTTTCTGGAATGCAAACTTAACAAGCTGTTCTGTAGTACAGCAAAGCAGCAGCATGTGGGAGAGGAAGATAATGAGCAGATCACCTCTTCAGATGTCTGCATAGGTATAGAGTATTTACCTTCTAGGCATTTCCTCTGAGGAACTTCAGTGGAAAAACAGAACTGCTTGTGACAAAGTGACAGCTGTGAGGGACACTGGAGGCAGAGGACTATGGAGACAGAATAAGGACATCTTAATTGAAGTTCCTGGAAAAGAGGCTTCCACTGCACTTTTACTGATTTGGAAATGTTGTCCTGCATTCATTATGGAAATGTGCAATTTATGAGGAAAATATTGACTCAATACCATGGCATTCAAATGGCTGATAACATCTCAGGTCTCCTTGCAGGTGATCCAAACTCTTCCTCTTCAGTGTATCAAGGTAACCTTTTTCTCTTGCAGGGAACTAGTCTTAGAGATATAAAAGGCATTAACCTTAATGCAGACCTATTTTTTTTTTACATCTATTTTATATGGATAGAAAGAGTTATTTCCTTTTATTAATCCAGGAAAACCTGAATAATATATAATAAAAAATAATAAAATAAAAATGAAAAAATACAAAAAGTATTTTTTTTAGCAGTACGCAAATCTGTTCTCATTGAGTTTTGCCTTATCAAAGAAAGGAATTAAGAGATTATCATAAGTCACTAACTCATTTTACTATTAAGAATACAATCTGTTCCAGAAAAATTACACCATAAAATTTATTTGATAATCTATGACCCTTCTTTTTCCTCCCTGGAAGTATTAGTATCATTACTACAGAAAAAAATTTCACCTTTTGTTGGGATCAGCATTTTACTACCAAAATACTAGTTTCCCAAGTGGGAGAGAAAGCTGTTTATAACTCACAATGTAGTAAGACTCAAGGCTGAAGAATCCTGTATGGTCTTGACCTATTTTCTGATTGGAGAGTAGGATCATCCATCAAAGAAGAACATAGAGAATCACTACTGCCAAACAAATAAACCTCAAGTATTTATATGTAGCCATCAATTGCACTATCTCTGTGGCACTGTTGATGCCTGAACACAGTTTTCTAATTAAAAATGAACTAAAACCAAAACTGAATGGCAGATATTATTAAAGCAAAACTTAAATATGCTTAATTCTTACATATGAGTGTCTGAGACCCTTTCAAGAGAACTTTCCTGTTTCCTGAAAACTGAGCTGTTTGTCAAGGCTGGTTTTTATCACAATACAGATAAAAAGCTCTTGCTGATATTTGCAGTGTCAGTGTGCTGGTGGGCTCACACCCTCGGTAGCATTGTGCCAATATTCCCAGCTGGGAATAAATAAGAACTTATGAGCAGTTTATGAAGAAGTGGCCAAGTTTTCTCACATGCACAGAGTTCATGAAAGCCCAAATTTTGTCACCAAATGCAGATGAAGCTGCCACCAGCATAATATTCCAAAATAGCAACAACAAGTGTGCATAAGCCTGTGAATATAGGGTTGGGAAGAGGACAAAGGAGGTTGGTGACAGATCTGAAATCTTCCCTTCACCTTGCCTATGCATTTTTTACAGCAAAACTAAGAAACACAGGGAAAAAAACAAGTAGGCTTTTTCCCTTTCCCTATTGGTCATGAAGTAACTAAAACAAATTATTTAGATATAGATGTGGTTAGAAGTGATTAGAAATTGTTTCCCCACTTTAGTTTCTTTTTCCCCAATAAAATTATTAAAGTAATATTTTATGCTGCATTATGTAGGGGACATAGCTAGCCATGGTAAGTAACTTCTCTACAAGAAGGGACAGAATATAAACTACATTTTTTTCAAGGAAAACTTAGGTATAAGCATACATAAAACATTTAGAACAAAATAAATGTTTTGCTGCTTCATAAGTAAAATAAAAAATAACTGGTAATACTAGCAAAGCTTGGAGGGGAGTAATTGCTTATCATGAGAAAGTTTCCCATGCATGAAGCTATTTTCAAAGATTATTACTCAAAGTCAATTGAAAACAACAGGAATATTCCTGCCAAAAAATAGGGCTGTTTTCTTACATATGTAAATCAGTGCCTTGCTCATGATGGTGATGGCTGAATGACAAACCTGGAGAGAATGAACAGAGCAAGCAGATCTTGGGAAGCTTTTCCACCACACTTTACTCTTATCTGTTAACTTCTGTTAACTACTGCTCAATAAAAGCTCATCAGCATTTAATTATTTAGAGAGGAGGTCCCAAAAATCATCCTGAGGAATTCGAAATATGACTAATATTTTGTGGTTTTTAGAAACCATTCTCAAATTAATAAATAACTTGAACACTTTAATCAGCAGTAATACTTAGTACTGAACTGCTTTGAGTGTCATCTACACACTCAGTGTCACCTATAGGTATATCTTTGTAGTGAGCTCCATGGTAAATTTAGCAGATATGCATAAGTTTTGCACCTTTGGAGGGGCATTCTGCCATTTGACTCTACCTGTTCTGCTTGGGAGGCATTTGTGTCAGTACTTGTCCAATCCAGACAGACCTTAAAATGCAGACATCAAAATTCTCAGACTGAGGATGATTTAAATGGCATTCAGAATTCTGCACTCTGCTTCCTGGCACTGACCAGACCCAAATTCCTGCTTTGAAACAAATTGAAATTCCTGTATAGCTTGTGTAATGTTCTACTTCAAGTCCAGATTTGAGTTTTGTGCATGAAATTCAAGACTACAGTCTCAAAAGTTATTTAATGAGATGGTTTAATAGGACAAACTAAACACAGAGTGCATTAGAGACACCAAAGTGCTTGTTACTTCTCTACTCCTCTACAGAACAACACCAATTTTTCACCAAAGAATTTTATACATATTTCCCCAGAAGCATTTGATATTGCAAGGAGCATTTTTCATACTATGGTATTGTGAAAAAATATGTCAAATGATTATTCCTGTTTCCTGACTGAATTAATTTCTCATGAATATTTTCCAATATTCAAATATACCTGAACAGCAAAACAGGGAAAGAATGTCAAGTGACAACAAGAGTTTTGTTCAATAAACTGCCCAATAATCTTTTTTGTACAGTTTTTTTTTTTTCTTTTTGCAATAGCTGTTGATTGATTTTTGCAAAAAAAAAAAAAAAAAAAAAAAAAA
>VZRH01007892.1:47884-60961 GCA_013397555.1 Urocynchramus pylzowi | reverse complement strand
TGAAAAAAAAAAAAAAAAAAAAAAAAAAGGGACCAGTTTTCTATTTGTTAAAGCATGCATCTCACTTACTCTTCCTTACAAAATATCAGCTCTTTTCTACAATGCTAAGAATTGTTCCTGCTTACACAAAGAGCTCACAAAATTCTTCTGAGCTGTAGTATTTCTTCAAAGAAATAAAAGGCCTACTTAAACTGTTAACTTTTATGTTTCATCAAGAGTTACAACAGACATCAAATTTAAAAGTACTTTACGTTATCCCTAGACTTCTAATGGGGCAACTTCAGGTTTTATATAATTAAATTTAATACTGCAAAATGAAGCTTGTCAATCCACATTGCCATATTGAATTTTTTAATGTCATTCTCCAAATAAAGAAATATACCACACCATAAAAACAAAAAATAAAATTTTCTTATGGCTATAATGGTGATAATAGCTTATGGTTTAGATCATATCATCACAGAGGCTAGTAAAATTGGACAGCTCCTCCAATCTCAAACAACACAGCTTTTATGTTTTTTATTGATTTAAAGTTTAAATACAATAAAATGAAAGAAGCATACTAAAAATTAATATAAGATAATGAAAACAGGGGCCAACACATTAATAAAAACTATACCTAAAAGACAGTTTGGACTTCTCATAAATGATGGTGTTAAGAGCTACATTATTGGAAAGTAAAAGGTATAAAGCTGCTATGTAAATCCTGACAGAGCAGACAGATGGTCTAAAAAAAAAATTTCCAAGTTTTATCTCACAGATAAAACCAATTTTTACCCACGAAGTATGGTCCTGGAACCAGCAAAGCTCTCAACCCCTGGAAACTTATAAGCTAAAGAGTTCTTGTCCTATGGAAAAGAATTTCAGGTGTCCATTCTCCATACCACTGCAGTTCATTCTCAAAGACTAAAAAAAATAGAAAAAGACCCTCTCCCAGCACAAGGTGAAATCTCAAACCTTGAGAGTAATCCAGGTAAAGAGATTTTCTCTAGGCAGAGCAGGCATGTATCTTCACCTCTGGGGATACAGAAAGTCTAGTCTGTAGTTTGAACAGCTTTTCCTACATCCACAAAACAAAATAAATTCTGAATACACTGACAAAAAAGTACTCAGGAAATCATAGCTATTTCACCTGTACTGAGCATGCTGTTCACCTCACATGAACTTTAAAGATTATGCTTAGTCTAAGCTAATTGTCCAGGCACTATCTGTAGGCAGTAGGAAAAAAAAGACATCTCCACACAGCCATTCATCCTACCCTGTATTAGTGTGTATCAGCAGCATGGAATTAACAGAGATTCCCTTTTTACCATAGGGATATATAAATTAGATGACACATCTCACTTATTAGATGGATAAAGTATAATGAATCCTACCATTAACTGGTTGCAGTGGCATAGAACTTTTGACAACTTTGATTTAAAGTGCTGAAAGTGCATTCATTGAGAGATGCAGAAATAATCCACAGCCACTATAAAAGATAATACTGATTAAACACCTTCTACAACAGTGGACTGAAAATCAGTGACAGAATCCATCAGTTCAATGGATTAACTGATGTTCCTCCTCCAGTGCTCGAATCACTGACAGCTCATGTAATCGATAACAGCTCTGCTACTAATTGTTTGTCCCCCCACTTTTTAAAATCAGAAAATAGGAGGAATATTTCCATCTGTATTGAATCTTAAACTCTACAGGTCAGCAAGGTAAACAGGTTCCACATCCATTTTTCCCATGTAACCCCCTGTAAAGTCATTTAAAATGAAACCTTGAAAAATTGTGCTTTCTAGTAGAGCAAGAGGTAGTATTTCCACTCAAGAAGATAAAAGGAACAAGAATAAATGTACACTAACAAACCCACTCTGCTAATGAAACAATTTATGTTACTTCCTTATTAAAATATCTAGTGCTTTTATATTATTATGCTTTGAAAAAAATTCTGAAAATCAATTAATTTGTCACTGGAAAGTAATGTCGCTGTCCTGCTCTTGTTCCTGATAATAACCACTATTTCTTTGTAAGCCCTTATGCTATTTCCTGAAGAGGTTTAATTAATTGCCTGAGTCTCTTCAGCAGAAAAGCTCTTCTTTCTTAATTTTTTCCCCCTTTTTAGAGAATGACTTTCAAATAACACTTTATTTCAATTGCAAATGAGTTCAAACTTACTGGACCTTTAAAGAATTCATAAATCTGAGTGTGCCTCAGTCAGGTTCAGCTTGAATCTAAGCACTGAAGAGAGCTTTTCTGCAAGATATCAGGGTATGCCAGGACTCTTTTGCTGTACTGACATTTTGCAATGAACTGTACCCCTAGCAGGTATCTTTTGCAACCCCACACCTTTTCTTTGTGTGTTCTAACATACAGTGCTAACCAAGTCCAGTACGCTCCACAGAGAACTGGCTGGAAATTAGACCAGCAGGGACCCAATTACAACAATGCTACACTGAACTTCCTACTTCATGCATTCAAAAGAGGGATATGGTCACATTCATGCAATCAGTTATGTATCAAACTGTTTACAAGCATACAAAATGTACCGGCTTTGCATTAAAATCTTCTATTTGTTCACTGTAAGCAGAAAATGTACACACATATTTATGGTTCAAGTAGTTGATTTCCCACATCTGAATCTCCTGAAATATTTCATACATGTCTTATTGTTAAAAGAGACCTTTGAACTGGTAACAAAATTGAATGAGGAATATTACATATATGCCCATAAGTTTCCATGTGTAAGTGTGGTGCTGACAAAACTAAAAAATCCCCAACCTGCTTTTGTACAGAGATTATTTTTCTCTCTTTCATAGCAAACACACATCCATTATGAATTCAAGTCACATCTGATGTCAAAAAGCAGAGACCTTTCCCAGCTGCTCCTAAACCAATGTCCTAAACTACAGCAGTAGATGCTCTTAGTAGAGAAATCAGCTTATCATTCAAATTCTTGAAGGGTGGTATGGAAAAAGAAAACCTTAAGTAAGAGAGGTTACAAGTAGATTGAAAGAGAAAGATATTTTATTATTATATTTTTATTTCCATTATTGCAATATTCCCATCCTGTAAACACAATAGGAATACAAACAGCTCTTAAGGAGGAGAGCTGTTTAAATTTAGTTTAAAATTCAGTCAAGTTATTGTGGCAAATGTTGCTGTGTATGTTCTTAACAACCTAAGATGATTAAATTTAACGTAGACTATCGAGAAAGCTACAGCACAGGAAATAAAAACTACTTAGTATATCTTATAGGTTTGCTATGAATATTTGATATGTAATTATGTTTCTTTTCTGTCATTGATATATTTGCATGGGAAAAAACATGTGTAGAATTGCACCTTTGAGCAACTCTGTCATAAACCATCTCAGTTACATGTCACACCCTGTGTTAGAAAGAGGACTGTTCTGCTTAGAAAACAAATACTGCATGATGTACATGTCTGTCAGGGCCCTGAACAGTTCTCTTATCATGCAAAGTAGTTTTCAAGGCTTCCCCAGAAAGCAGCAACTCCTTGCTAAATTTCTCCATTGTTGTACATACACTCTTCAGAGAAGCATACTACTTAGTAAAGATTTAAGTTAGCAACTTAACCCCTCAGGGAACACCTGAAAGTTTGAGAACACACATATTCTAAAATCAGTACCAAGTATTGCCACCCTTTCCTGTGGAGTTCTTGGTGCTCTCCTCTCCCCATGGGGCTGACAGGGAAGGAGCTGTTACTGGCAAGTCACTCAGCAGGCTTCAATGTCACACCACAGCACCTGCATGCAGCTGTAAAGGCTCCTGTTTTCTTCTTTAGATGTTGTGTGCTCGTAGATAAAAATTGAGAGATTTATTCCATGTTCAAATTCATAGCCAAATACAATGTATATAAAAACAACTGAAATGTATAACCTTATAAATTGGGAATTAATTTGTGGTGACCAATTTTGCCAGAATATCTTCACCAAAAATTAATCTTATACTGAAAACCTATAGTTCTATTTTTAGGAGATATTTTTCAGCAGAATTACTTTCCAGTATGATTCAAACCAAACTGACAAACATCCTACCTGTGCACATACTTGTCAGATACACTGACTCTCCCAGATAGGGTGAAATAACTGGGGTTAGACTTCTTGCCAGGTTTCTTTTTTTTTTTTTTTTCTTAATGCTGAAATTTATGACAATTTAGTCATAAATCGCATCCTATATCACACTGAAATCATATAGCTATCCCAAATCTCTCCTTATTTAGTGGAGTACACAGACTATAGTTGAAAAATTTGACCTGAAAGTAGGAGTTTATGCTGTAGTGTTGATACAGTTATGACTTCAACAACAGATGAATTATGGAGTTTTTTCAGTGGAATGGCTATTTCTAGTTGAGAACGCACCAATTGCTCTCAATATTTTACTCACTCCATTTATGTTATTTAATAGAAACTTACTTTATGTGCTTGTCTGTCTTTGTAATTCTTGTCTTTTGAATTGCATAAGAGTTATGAATTCTATTAAGAAAATTTCTAAGCTCTTTTACAACATCAGCAGGCCAAGAGCTATCTATCATCTATCTATGTTCTTTGTGAATGGAGTGGGAAGGAATGTCATCATCTCTGGAATGTAGCTGAAATGCAAAGAACTGCTGGATTTTAAAGCTTATATGAGTCTGTACATGTGATGTATAGACACCGGTATAGATCTGAGACAAGGTCAATTTTCATTTTCATTTTGGTTTCAGATCATTTGCACTAGGGAGGATATAATTTAGTGTCCTGTAGGTCTATAATTTTCCTCTTCATTTCTTCTCCCTTTCTTGATTCACTTTCTTGGTGACTTTTGACAATTTCTTTCAAAGAGGTGACCGTGTAGATCTGTAGGTGTTGCAAATATTTGGTAGTAATTTATATCAGCCTAGTATCTAGTCCAAAATAGCATAAGCAATAGAACTTCAAATACTCTAAATAGCAATGCAAAACAGACCAGTATGGGTTAAAACATTATTTTTTTCCATTTTGTTTTGGTTATAACCCCTACAGTTTCTTGGGGGGTTTTGTTTTGGTTTTTTGTTTTGTTGTGGGTTTGTTTTTCATTTCATTCACAACTTTTTTATTTTGAGGTTTTTTTGCATTACGAATCTGATGATTAATTTTCTCACATTCCAGTTCATGGGAGATTGCATATATCTGGGAGAGACACATGGAAATCTCACCTTGCTCATAATTCTTCGCTAGACTATGAAGAAAAAATTTGCAGGTCCTTTGAGATTCTCAGTCAAAATCTACTCAATATCCAGATCTAGAGCAATCCCATCCCTGATAAAGGAGTAGGTTTGATTTACACCAATGCACACTCAAGCAGGATTCTTCTTAAATTCCAATCTTATGCAATTTATTTATTTATGCTTTGCAGTAGGCAAATTTGATTTTCTTTCTCTCATATTTTTAAAGAAACATTTAACTAATGCTAAATTCTGAATGAATTTATTCTATTAAGAAAGTTCCCTCTAGAGCCATTTGTGAAATTTTATTTAGCATATGCCAGGCTTGATCAGCTATCTAAGAGTAATCTAAGAGGGTTTTTAACTGTCTTAATTTTGGAAGCCAAATGGAATAGGTTTGTGTTATTAGCACAAAGGAAAAAAACCCAAAACCTGACGCAAACAAGAAAACAGCTTCTTACCTAACTGCATGGTTCATTCTTCTTTATTTGTGCTTCATTTTCATGTCATCAGATAAAAAGGAAAACATTCTTGTAAATTAATTTTTCAAATACTCCTATAACTCAAGCATGCATATAAACCTCCTAAAATAAAGCTGTATCTAATGTTGTCACTTTTATGCAGAAGTGATTTTGCATATGTGTGCACATACTGAAAGAACCACAGGGATTGCTCGACATGACAGGAGACAATTGGCAAGTTATTCTTTATTCCAAAACATATTTATTTCTTTATTTATAACTTTTAAAATACTGCCTCTAATTTGAAACTCTTCATAATGTTTCTTTCCTTCTAGAGAAGGAAGTAATCTCAAGAATTTCACCCATTTCTTGGCGGTTTGGTATTCTGTTTGGGGTTGTTGTCATTATTATTATTGCTGTTGTTATTTTCTTGCTCTTGTCTCCCAACCTGAGACACTGACTTTGAAGCACCCCTAATTCTGCTCCACCAAGACCCACACTGAGGGATCTCAGGAAAATAAAACTTACATAGCAGACAGCAAAAATGAACAAAGGTTTCTAAACCATCCTTTCCGCAGACTTTCACCTCAATTGACTGTGCATGTCCATAACTCTCAAAGGTGCAGTGTCTCCACTTCCTTCACCTGGAGGTTACTGAATGTGCTTCCCATCATGCAACAAGCAGAAAACATTTCAGGCATTAAAACATCCTCTGTCTCCACAGTTATTCAGAAAAATACAATATAGCAGAGATACCAAGATTTTATACTGCTTGGGTCTGCATTTGAGTCATAACTGGTTTATTTTCAATTGCATGTGCTTGTGCCATATCTGTCAGCTTTCATACCTCTAAAAACTCTCAGCCTAGCAGGCAGCTCTTCACATGCTCCACCAAAGCCTGGCTTTCTGTCTACTGCTATCTGACACAAACAAGTCTTGAGTGAAACATGTTGGAGGTGCACTTCCATAAACTAAGTATGACATATGTTCCTGCCAGAAAGATACCACTAGTATAAGCAGATCATTTATTCTCCTGCATCCACATAAAACTAGCTACTCCATCCCATATGTGTCATTCTCCCACAAGGCAAGGCATTCATTTCAGAGACATTCACCTCAAATATTTTGGAATTCACCGCTCACCGCTTCTCAGTTTTTTTGCAAGGCTGCACAATTTGCATCAAAGGTGTACAGCATGAAACAATAATTTATTGAATAAATAAAAAAAAAAATGCTCCTGTGATCCCAGAAACAGAAGAATTTACAAGAGAGGTAGGAATCTGGTCAGTATTTATGTTGTGGTCTCCAAAGACACTGAGCTGACCACTATAAGAACAAGAGTGAGCTTGAAATTTATTTGTAAAGTATAGATGCAAGTGAAAAGGGTAAAAGGTTATGGTATTATGAAGGAGGGAAAGCTGCAAAGAGATTAAAAAAACTTTTCTAAAATATGTATTTTCTCTAAAATTCTCACAGAATAATATTATTATTCATCTTGCCATAGCAAATTATTAAAATTGAATTTTATAAAACCTATAACTCAGACTAAGTCAAAAGATGAACACCTTTATTTGATTTTCCTTCCTTCTCTTACCCCTCTCTGAACCTCTCTGCTTGAATAAAAATGAACACAAAGTCCTATTCATCTGTCATTTTATTTTTGAAAAACCTCACCTGAACTGGTAGGACTTTACAAAGGAAAAAACTAACCTCTTACATCGAACTACAGCAGTTTCACTTCCCTTGAAATGGATGGAGTGAAAAACTTTCACAGCTCAGTTATTTGCAAACATCAGGGCTGCAATGAGCCTTTACACCGGGTGTTAATTAAGCCTGTGTGAGATGGAAGAGGCGTCCCTTTCCTGAAGGAGAGGGACACTACACTGCAGGAATTTGCAACAGCAGCAGCACAACACCACTTGAATTCCTCCCACAGGCCGGGTGTTTTGGACAGACCAGCCTGTCACAACGTGCTGGTGAAGGATGCTCTCAAGGGGCTACTTGAGGCCATTGTTGAACTTGCAGAGGAAAAAAGAGCTGTGCATCGTTTAAGGTTGGTACTGAGATAAATAAAGAGCTGAGAATAATCTTTTTAACAAAATCCTCACACCAGAAGCCAGACTTATGTCCTATCATTAATGGGCTCCATTTATTTTGAGCATTCTTATAAACTGCCATGAATATTAAATGACAAAGAACATTTACCATTAAACCTGCAGAAACTAGTGTTTGCTTTGAACCCAGCAATGTTAACCACCATCATACTAATGTAGTCTTTTTGACCTAGCAATTGACTTTGTATTTTCTTTGGAAACAAAATAACATATTATGCTTATATTCTCCTAAAACTGACCATGTCTTCATGTATTTTTGTACTAATTATAGACATTTTCAATGTTAAGCAAGCTACTGGATTACAAATGAACCATTCCAGGGAGAAGTAAGGAAATCAAAACAAATTGATGATAATGGATATTTTTATTCTTTTCTACTCCAAAAGCAATAAAATAAAAAAGAATTAATGTTGGCAGCTTCTGGCTTTCTCGTTCTGCTTTATATTAACTCATTTGAACTTCATTAATGGAAGATAAAACTTCAAGTTTTGTTTACACATGAGCAAACAGTAATGCTAAACTTCATACCAGTAAAGACAATATGATTGTGAATGCCATTCCCTCACAATTTGGAGCTATCAGATATTTGAGAGCAAGAGACACAACCTTCTTATGGTGCAATAAACTCCTCCATTTGAAATGAATACATTTAAGGCACTTCAAACCTAAAACATAACTATTAGCACCAAGAATAATAGTCATCAAGAGGAACTCAAAAATGCATTTCATTGACCAAAATATTTAAAAGTCCCTTTGCATGGATCTGTGCATCTGCAGATATAGTTACATATGGAAACACACACACATAAAGATATTTTTCCAATTTTTCATAAAGAAAAATTTGCATGTATAATGCACATATGCATGTTCATATATGAGACTGAAACATTTAAAAATATATTCATCTTGCTACAGAATCATCAGATTTTAAAGTGTTTGTCAATACCTAACAACTTTGCAAGGAGCACATACACTAATCCCACCACTGAAAACAATAAATGTGTTCTTTCTTGTAGCTAAAATTGCTTAGTATTGTGGTTTGGGGACAGATTGCATTATTTACTTCCCTTGATGCTGCACTTATCTGGCTCATACAGAAACCACATAGGCTAAACATTAAAATCATGGTGATCCCAAATGAGATAGCTGAGTACATTTGTGTGCCTTCAAAGCCCTGGTTTAGTCACTCAGTTTCCATACTTTTCCCAGAGGTTAGGTGGGCATGGTTAACTTCCTTTCAAATCATATTTTTGTGGAAAAAAAAAGACTTCCTTAGTTGTTAGCACTACTACTGCTACAATAAAAGGAGTAATTCATACTTTCTAAATCTTAAAACAAGCATCTCACAGTGTATGTCCCATGATTAATGGCTCATCTCATGGTGACTTCTCTGCCCACACTGGTGCCTCTAAGGTAGGAACCCCTACCCACCGAACTCTCAGCTCTCCTTGTTTGGAATTTTGTTGCCACTGAAGTGAATCACCTTCTAAGTTGGCATCCACAGTACAATTGAAATTTCCTGCCTGCTGCCTGCATATGATCCTGGGAGCCCTATACACAATCCAGAAAACATCTGGACAACAGAATAGACAAAACTTCTGGATGCTCAAACTGACCAGAAGATTTATAGTTATATTTTTGTATGCTTCTGTTTTATGTACATTATATGAATTTACATAATATTTTCTCAGAAATGCAGGGAGACAGGATGTGATAGGCAAAGTTTAGCTATGTGATAATAAAATGTCATCTGTCATCTATGTGACAAGACTTCATTCCATGCAGAAAGAATTCTATTCCTTCTCCTATTGTCCCATTTTTAAAGCCATTATCACATGCATAAACACACAAACACCTCATTTTTTGCAAATATCATCTAATCTTCATGTAATACTTCCTGTATGGAAAATAAGAACAAGGGACCCAAGGAAAGAATACTGATTTTGGCCACAAACCTCAAGAATAAATACAGGTCAAGGACATGTGGCTTTTCCTAACAAATTAATTCAATGCTCTCTGTCTGTTCAAAATAGGTTCATTAAACTACCTTTGTTGTGAGCTCTTTAGAAAATGGCATGGGACACTATCAACTTGACAGATGTTATGGAGAATAGATGTTTTCCATGTGTACTATTTTAATACTGTAAACTTTAGAAAAAAAAAAAAAAAAGAAAGAAAAAGTGTATAGTAATAGAAAGTACTCAAAAACATCTAGACATGAAAAAAGTCATTTTAAGTTAAAGCACGAAGACATCCGGCGAGGCAGATGTATCAAGAGAGCAGAGTGAAATCCAGAATGTGTCTCCTTCTTACCATTAGCCTTTTGCCCTCCTCTTTTTCCCAGCCTTCAATACTCCATTTACAGGGAATCAAGGAGAAGCTGAGTGTAGTATATCTAGAAGGAAAAGAGAGAAAATTATTCAGTACTCAGAGAACAGAATTTATGCGAGAGACCTGGGTGGCCAGACCTCCAACTGCTAACCCCAAGAGCTGCAATCCCAGTGAAATATGTCACAGCAACTGAAAAGGCATAGAGAAGAAAAACCCTACTAAAATTGTTTAATTTGTAACCTTTGGTTTCAAACCCTTTATCTTCATGTAAGCAAAAAAATCTGTATGTTTTATTGTTCAAGCTGTCTCTTGCCAGCAGATTTGTGGAAATCAGCAGACTTTTGGATGTGCTGTCCACTTGGCAGCAGGGGATGAGCACAAAGTGCTGTGTGCAAAGCTACTGAACTGTGCTCCAGGATGAGCTAAGGGTACACCCTGCTAGCTGTAAGGGGGAAGTGTTGGTCCTTCTGCTTCCTAGGAGTGCAGTCAGGCGTGCATGAACGTGAGTTCTTGCCTAACAGGGGAAGACATCAAAGGTCTGGGTAAGAATTTGCACTAAGCTCTTAAAATGGCATTGGAAGTCAGCTGAGCCACTGCAGAAAACAATATTGCATAAGGATATGTTGGCAGGAGCTTTTTCAGAAATTTGCACTGCACTTATGTGGATATGCATTCTTAATGACTTCTAGAATTCATCTTTTGGGGACTAGTTCAATATTTGCAGTTTATCCTCAACAGAATTTTCTGATATAGGGTCAGTAAAATACTGATCTTTTAATCCATTCTGAGGAGAGAAACAAAGGAAATAAATCCTCCAAGTCTATATGAGTCTACACATATAGAAACTTATGTATATTTTACATCTTTCCTTGGCACCAAGCTTTTATGTTTTAATGTATACATTAAGATCTGACTTTGTAGTTACCTTTATGAATTACTGAATAAAAACAACAGAGGTCTCTGGACTGGTCTGGGTGATTCCATTTCATGCCATCTCAAGGAGAAAATTTCACTCAGGATTTCTTGCCAGTGAAAACAAATTCAATTCAGCATTTCACAAAACACCATCAATAGCAAATTATCAGCCTGTGAGGATGCAAGTAGCTAGCTCTGACACATCAGTTTGCACTTCCAGCTTACTTCAGCTGAGGCTTTTCTCTTGTCTATACCCACCACCCATCAGAGACACCATTCATTGCAAATGCAACCCTGGTTATTTGTTCTTTCTCATAGTGAGCTCAAAGTGAACTCATCGTGAACTCAAAAATATCAAAGTGTTCTTTCCATATTAATGGCATTTAATTATTTTCAATGTTTGTCTTTGATATGTAAGGCTGCACTAGAATTATGCAATTGTCACTGGTTGAGATGGACAGGGTTAATGCTGCCTGCCATGGTGTCTATGTCCATTTATACAATGCAGAGAGGCACCTCCTGGGTCTGTCTAGTCATGTCTCAGTTCTCAGCAAAGGCCCCCTGCCAGCTGCAACCCTCACTTACTCATGCCTGGAGAATTGTTTACAATTCTATTTAATAAGAGTAATGAATTCTGTTTAGCATTAACTCTTTATAGACACCACACACAATGGATAATTATGGAAATTGTAATGTCAGAAACTAACCATGCTTCCTCAGATCCAGGGATCCCATCACATAAAGCTATGGAATTTGCCCATAAACTGAAGACTAACTTAAGGTACTTTTTCAATAACTGGGTTTTGGCTCTATGGAAGTGATATAGATATATATAAACAATCCCAAGACATGCAAAGACAGAAAAGATAAACTTCAAAAAATGTATGCTAATAATACACTACAGAACATAGTGTTTATATAGATGGCATGACTGCCATCTCCAAAAAGTTCATACTGTCCAATATACATAGACATTTTTAGAGCTCCTCTTTTAGATCACCTACTAGTACAGTAACTATACAAATCTAATGAAATTTTTACAAATTAATAAAAGGTCAACACAAGTAATTATCCTTGTAAGTCACATCTATACAATTGTTTTTATAAGAATCAAAAAGATGACATCACACAATTTAAAAGTTAGATTTATACGAATATCTAAGTGCCTGATCCAAGTTTTAGTAAAGATATCTCAGAGGGAGGTTAACTTCTAAATGCACAGAGCTCAGCTTTAGCTGACAGATCACTATGGTGCACAGAACCAGATTCAGACTATCTACAAGTCAATGAAGTAATTCCTGTCGATTTTACTGAGTTGTAGGCTTGATACAGATGAGGATGCCACCTTGGATATGGAGATTTTCTTATGAGAAAAAGAGACCTTTCAATTGACACAAGGCCAGCACCAGTGATTACAAGGCCTTCCAGTTTGGAGATCCTGCCTGGGGCCACTGAAGCACCTCCTGATTCTGTACTGGTCCCTCCTTAGAGAGGGAGAAGGAGACACATCTCCCCTCTCTCTGCCTTGCTTCTCTGCATTTTTATCATAGATCTGGAGAAAAGGATGTCATCCTTGCTGCCAGGAGGATACTGAGCTGTGAACCTGCAGGAGCCTTCTCTTGAGCAAACAGGAAATGGGAAGGCCTGCCAAAACAAAGCCAGTATGCAAAATTCACACTGCAATCAAGTGTAAAAGAGGTTAAGTATATGTTTATATGTGTATACCTGCACAATGCTGAAGATTTTTGTCATCTGACATTATTCAGCTCTTTCTTCCCATATCTGATTTGGTGTCTGAGTCCGGGAGAAAAGTACATCCCCCATCCCATCGCATGGCACACCTCACAGCAGAGCTGTGTGCAGCCCTCCCTCCCAAATCAGCTTCGGTATGCACACAGCATCTGGAACAGCTCTCAGCCAGCTCGGGGCTCCCTCTGAGCAATGCGGAGTCAGGAGCACCACCGTGTGGCACCTGGGAAATAGGAATTAAGAGTGGCTGCAACCCAAACAGCAACTGCAGAAACACAGACAAATGAGGCTAAATTAGTATGAAAAGGCCC
>VZRH01007892.1:975-47867 GCA_013397555.1 Urocynchramus pylzowi | reverse complement strand
TTTTTTTTTTTTTTTTTTTTAGGTAACTGCACCTAATTGCCTTTTATAGTTTAAAAAAAGAAAACTCTACAAATGTCTGGTAATGCAGGAAGCCAGCTAGTAGGTGATACAGTGTGTAGCATGTGTAGGTGTGGAACCAAGGAGGAAAGAGGTAGTATGGGTTTTTTGGTCTCTTTTAAAACAAAGGTTTTGTAATCATCTGCAGATGAAGATTTAGTTTGCTATGGTTACATTTTGTAAAGCATTTACAAAATACTGCTAAATTTGGCTTCCAAAGCTTGCATGACAAAATACTGCTTGTCATAAGAGCACAGCATGTTGTCATCTGGAGGTAACTGTTCATTCCTGGGATATGCTGAATAAGGTACCACTGCCAGATGAGCCTTGTGTGTACAGGTGCTTAAGGAAACTATAACATATAACCCTGTTTTTCCACTTGCAGGAATAGGCCCATCTTTTCAGAGCCAATGACTTTTAATTTTGATTAACAGCAAAAAGAGAAAAGAAAATAGAAAGCTGAGCCACAGCTAAACTTTTGTATCAGAAAGGACAGCACTGGAATGATCCATAAGATGCTGTGCTTCTTCATAACAGCCATTTTCGATAAAACACAGTCAGAGAGCCTTAGGAAGAGAGGAGAAAAATTGTGTGAACTAAGCTTACTTAGCCAGATACAGCATAGGTGTGTAGCAACAACTCTCCTTTGAGTTTCTGCTCCTTCATCTCTACCTTCTCCATCTCTGTCCCCTCCAAAATTGTGAGGATGATACAGTGTGTTTCTCCAGCTAATTTGCTTTTGCTGTCTTTTTTTCGTACACTTTTACTTCTCCTCTGGGTAAAAGGTATACTATGTGTCCTACAGATGTTTTTTAAAGTGACACAATTCAGACAGCATCTGGATGCTGTAGAAGAAGAGAGCATAGCAACTGGTCCTTTGGATAACAAGTTTCTCCCATCCTGCATCATCAAAAATGAATAGGATGGCTGGGCAGCTCTGAACTCCTGCCAGTCCCCATCGAACTCTCCTTCAATTTTAAAACAATCACCTTTGTGCTCCATTGCACTCCCCTTTCTAGCATCTCAGAAACATCTGCAACCTGTTTTATTGCTGTTTTCCAAATCTCCTTAGAGCTCTGCCTTTCCCAATGCCTGTATAACACAATGACAGTCACACTTCTGCTGTGCTGAGGGTCCTGACTATCACCTTAACTAACATGGTCACTTGCACTTCCCATCTGCCTGCATCTGCCAGGTGTACCTTACACTCAAATGCAATCTCAAGAGTGATGGCCATTTCTTATTCTTATTCTGCATTTGGACAACTTCTCTAGATAGCAATGAGACACATCAGAAATACAACATTTTTGGTATCATATACAGTTTGTTGGGATGATACCTTAAGATCTTAGCTTTTATATTTTTCAAATCCCGTACTGCAATAGTGCATAGCTCTAAACTCCATATAAAGTGTAAAAACTGTCTTCACTTTTTGGTTAGGCAAAACAATCCCTCTGGGCCTGTGATCCAAGGACACACCACAGCCTCAGGCCCCAAAAGCATAAACAAAAGTGAGTTGGGGGGGAGCGAGCTGGGGGAATATGACTTAATTACCTGAAACAGTAATTGGAGAATTAACCCTTGATATGTAAATAGACCAAACTTATAATTGTCTGAAAAACTTGTGACCATTGTCCATCTGGAGTGTAGCCTCTGTGAGGCTCTTACGCTGTCCAAGGTGCAGCTATCGAAGGCCTTCAATAAATACTCATTTTACTCTTTTCACTCTGTCTAGCCTCTGTTCTAGGTAGCCACTCCAAGGCATCAGGGACAACAAGAAGAGATAAAGTTAAACCATCACTTCTTTCTAAGGCATGTAGGCAGAAATTGTGTGCAAGCAATTAGTTCCAAAGATGCAGAGCTAAAAGAAGTTTTGTACCTCTAAAAGTTGTTTATAATAGTGATAATAAATATTCAGCATTCCTACATTTTCTGAACTTAGTGAAACCAAAACCATCAACCCCACTAAACCCAGTGGTTTAAACAATACCAAAATCCTGTATTTCACAAACCAAATTTTGTAGCATCAGACTGTGCTACTCAAATGCTGAATTCTACCTTTCATTCAGGATACACATAAATTTTTGCTGAAAACTGTCCCAGGTCCCAGCCATATGACATACTCCTGTGGGACCCTGTATTCCCTATCTTTCTCCCATGTTTGTGAGACGTTAAGGTGAGTTTCATATAGGAAACCAGGCCCCAGTGCTTGGATGATATGCTATGATTATATGATTATATCATTGCTGGTCCCAGCATTAATAGACCAGAGCATTTTCTTCCTTTGTGGTCAGCCAGACTAGCAACAGGCAGACAGGGCTGACCTCCTTCTGCAGGAGACTAATGTCTCCAAGCAGGACTCTGTCTTCCAGAAAGTAAAAGAAATGTTGTTCTTGGGTGAAAATACATATTTCAGTTCACAAAAACAAAAAAAAATGCCTTAGGCACCTTTTACACTGTAAATATTACAGAGTTAATGCAAAAAATTGTGATGGCTGGGGAAAAAAAAAAAAAAAAAAAAGGAAAGAGACCTACAAGTTAATCTGCAAGAAAAGAGTTTCAGTGGAAATAAAATGCATTCTCCTGTAGAACAGAATTGCTGTGTAGGCGTGCCTGTATGTATGCTTTACTACACTACAAACTGCATGTAAAAAGATGACTGATTTTCAAAATATGATCTCCAAAGGCATAGATTTTGATAAAATTTAATTAGGTCTATTTAGTTTTTCACGTTCACAATGTGCCAAATAGAAGTGCTGTGTCTACAGCACCAGAATCTGGTCTGAATATATCAGTGTAAATCAAAAAAAAAAAAACCACAGACTGAGTCAGGAACTCAAAATGGGAATCATAGATTGTCTCCAGAAAACATCTTTATGGTTACTGTTTACAATAGCTAAATATCTAAGTGATTGTTTGAATTCTGGCTGAGCTGAGACATCACTTTAGATCTTGACTACTTTCTACTCTACACTCATAAAAACACACACTCAGAATCAGTCACTGGTCCAAGAAGAAAGAGAGCAACAGTGAAGTGGTTGCTGGAGTTGGGCCAGTGCTGCCAGACACTGTGGAGCTGAGTCAACTCCAGGACATTTAGCCAAGATTCTGGCTAAATGACTGCTGCTGCAGCCCAACACCTGCAGCTTTATACCACTACAACTTTCTATTTATCACTGGAAATCACAGAAAAACAGAATTTCTCAAGAGATTTCTGGCATTCCAGCCAGAAAGAGGATTTCATGAATTGGATTTTTTTTCTCATTTTTTAAATATTCATAGAATCAAAGAATTATTTGGGTTGCAAGGGGCCTTAAGGATCATTTAGTTCCAACCCCCCTTATTTTGATTTTTTTTTCTTTCAATACCAGCTTCTTTTTGGAAGTACAGAGGTTTGCAGCAATAACAAATAACCAGAAGAATATCATATAACAGAACATTTCTGACCCTTCATAATTGTTTGATTCAGGTGTTTAATGCAAAGCATAATGGAAACACTCCTGCCTGTATGCTTATGGCAAACATTTTGATCACAGCTCAAAATGTTTTCCTGCATGGCTGTATCGCCATCATTAACTGGTCTCACCAGATTCCTGAAATCTCCTGTATTAGCCAAATATTTAGCTGCTGCTCTTTACCCTTTCCACAATATTGCAAGAGACAGGAAGAGAAAGATTTGAGATATATTTGTATGTATAACATATTGCATCTATTTTAAGGTCTTTAGGGAAATATTTCTTCAGCATGCATATGGAAAAGGGTGGCAGATGGAAGTTCCTCTTCCCCACATGGAAGTTCCTTTCAACTCTACCTTTCCCCCTGAACAGTAAATCCTGGCAACATGAACGATTAAAAAGATAATATGAACATACGGAATTTTCTAATTGCTGCCCTGCTGCAGCTTATTAAAATAAGAATACACTTTATTTATGTAGCACCTGTCTGTGAAAGCACCCCAGGCACTTTAAATACAGAGCAAAACTCGTGATAAAAATAAGTATGCACAAGAGGAAAACAGAAATCATTAAACATAATTCAAAATACTAAATACAGTCAATGTACCTTAAAAGCTGCATTGTGATTAAAATAATCCTATGAAGCTAAGTCCTTAAAAGAGCCTTTTTAAACCATCTTTTCAGTCCCAGGAGTGAACCTCATTCAACTCACCAAAGCCCCAAGAACAAAGATACAGACACACTTGTCAGCTTCTGCAGTGTTAAAGCAGCACATTTTTAAGAGGAAAAGACCCTGTGATTGTTATTTACATTACCTTAGGTCTTTGGAGGTGAGAGCAGCCAGGATTAAATACTGTGTGCGTGCAACACGCAGTGAGAGCCACAGCACAAACCCTGTGCTTGGGGCAGGGGGGAAGCAATTCCTGCCACACACCACAAGCCTTTCACCTGAGCCACAGCATCTCACACCAACACATCCAGAGGTCCTTCCCCAGGAGAACCTCCTACACCACTCAGAAATGGCCACTGAAAGAGTACAAAGCCACAGTTAACTTGCAAAGCACATAAAGAAGGGAGGGAAAGGAAACCAGATAGACAGAAGCTTAGTTTCCTAATTTCAGTTTCCAAGGCACTGCGAAAGACAGAAATAAAATTCAGAGCTCCCGTGTCTAAGCCTAAATCTCTGTTCCTTGGACTTGACAAGAGTTATGACAAGTGACTGCAAACATGAGTACAGCCTGAGAATCAAGCTGCTACTAAACCACTTGACCCACATGGAATATCCAATGTGATGAATAATTATACTGTCAGCAAAAAAGGGAATCAAGCACTTAATCCAGAGCAGAGTCCCACATTACCTTCTCGGGTTGCATAATTCCATGATACTATGAATACATTCTACAATAATTGATGCATTCTGGACAAGCTGGCCAAATACTCAAGTAGTTCAACAAAACCATGTTGCTAGAGTCTGGACTTAAGGTCAAGCTAGTAAATATGCAATGAATACATAACATAGTAAGTGAGGGACGAGCAGTCTTCCTGAGAGGCAAAGCCCCAGACATGGACATTAATTTCACTGAGATTAAATCATGGTCCTTTTGAACACACCACTATTTTTTTCTCCATGTTCTTCATAACATCATTTCCTACTCAAGAAATAGACTGGACTTCTCCTGTAGGTTGGACAGTAGATGTTCTGCTGTGCAGAAAATCACTTGGAGGCCAGTGGTCGATGCGGGAGGTGTCTGCTTTGCTCCATTGCCAAGCCAGGCATGTGTGTAACACAGATTGCTGAACACCTCTTGTAAAATTCCCTTAAAATATAACTGGGCACATTAAATATTGATGCATTAATTAGTGATGGGCTTGCAAATGCACTTTCACACACAAAGCCAAAATAATTTCTATTTATACATCAATTATGTGTCTTTGTGTGTTGCTGCCCTATACAGAGAATCATACTGAAAATTAATTCCTTTGCATTCCCTCCACAGCCTTTCTACTAGCCAGACCTGTCACCTCTGAGTGACCTAGATTTTGACAACACAAGTGAACAGATCTGTAACATGTCACTCCTGCTCCAGTTGCAGAGATCATGAAAGGAACATTGCTGCCTGTTATTAGTGGCATCAGGGACCAAATTTTAGTAAGACATCTCTAAAAGGCAATGCTGAGGGAAAAAATTAAGGGGATTGATGTTATCAGTGACCCTAAGATCTCTTCCCATAATCAGAGTGGGGACCCATGAGAACTCCCTGATTGGTTTAGGCATCTCCAACCAGCTTGGATGAGAAACACTCCAGAAGAACCAAGCTGACATCAGAACCACCCAGAAGAGGCAGTGCTGGCTGGTGACCCACTGTACCAGAGACTACCCTTATCTGAAAATATTGACAAGGGCTCTTCTGGTCTTCTGAGATAAGAAAGTCATTACTGAGTGACAAGAGGAATCTACAACATGACTGAAGCTGGCTGAAATTCTTGGTATAAATCAATGCTCCTCATATACAAACACGAATCTGGAAACACAGCAAGACACAGCTATTTCACCAGTTTTGCAGCTTTCAAGTCACTGTCTCTGACTGAAACAAAGTTCATAAAAATTAATTTAATGATCAGTATCTATGTATTATATCTCCACTGGCCTTTGATTTTTCAAAACCAAGACTTTTCAGAAATAATAACAATTTTGTAATATTTTATTTTAGCAGCAACAGTTCCGTACTATTTATTGAACCACAACAACTATTAGGCATGAGGCAACTCATAGTCTCAGAGAACTATGAAAAGATAAATTAAGATCTCAAGAAATAGAAATAAATATCTTTTTCACCCATGGAGGGCATATCTATCTCCAGTTATGCTCAGCAATCCTTATAGCACATTTACAGAGGTGGTCTGTAGACAAAAAAAATCTAAGGCATGTAACACAGGGGCCTTGCACAGAGATACAGCTTCCCAGGGAATCACTTGCAAGAACACTTTAGCAGAGCACCCAGATTGAGGACAGCTGTGTAACTAGGCCAGATTCTTAAATTTTATTCATTAATTTGGCCCATTTTTTTTTTAAATTCAACCCAAATCACTGTGCATCTGAGAGGCAATGACTGCTCAGAGATACAGTAATAACAAGATGTAAACTTCATCTGCTTTATTAACCTTGTCAGCAATGCATGAGCCTGGTTCAGAATGACCTATGTTGCCCTGAAGTGGGGTGGAAAGCACAACACAGGACAGTCACAGGGAACGTTATCTTTCCCAGAAGAACTGAACCTAGGGCTGGTTATCATCCTTCTAACATTATCACAGTGGCAGAGGGGAGGGACTGTGTCTCCTGTCCCACTTACCTTGGGAACAAGATGTTATAGCAGTGGTAACTTCTTAATCAATTCCTCACAAGAGTCCTTTCCACCATTTGATGGTGATGGCATGCATATATCTGCCCTGTACAGATGAGACAAAGATATGTGCAGCACTTTCTCCAAATTTAAGGGTGCAGTTGCATGAGTCATTTGGTTTTGTGCTGGGTAGAGTTAATTTCCTTCCCAGCAGCTGGTATGGGGGCATGCTTTGTATTTGTGACAGAAATGCTGCTGATAATTCAAAGAAGCCTTCATTACTGCTGAGCAGTGAGGACTCCCTGCACAAAAAAGACAAGACCTTTTCTCTCTCTCATCCCACCCCTCTGGCAAAGAGGCTGGGGTGGTACAAGAGTGGGAGATGACACAGTGGGGACAGATGACCCCAGCTGATCCAGGGGACGTTCCATACCATATGGAATTATGCTCAGCAAGCATAGCTAGGAAAAGAAGAAGGACATTTGGACTGATGGTGTTTGTCTTCCCAAGCCACTAAAGGTAAAACACAGGTTAAAGACCCCTTCTTTTCTGGCAATGACTGAACACTTGCCTGCCCATGGGAAGTGATGAATGAAATTTTTTTATGCTTTTTTCTCTACCTTTTAAGCTGTTTTACCTCAATCCAGGAGGGATCTTGTATTTATTATTCTAATTCTTTCCCTCAACCAATCGGGACGGAGTGAGCAGGTGGCGATGTGAGGCTGAGTTGCCAGCTGGGGTTAAACAATGGAAGTTTTCCAAAGTAACCATCATTCAAGTTTCAGAAAACATTAGTTCTAAAAGATTATGTGTGCATGCTCAACAATATACTGAAGTCTACTTCACTTTGCAACTATCCATATTTACCAAAAAGTCTATGTTCCATGGCAGTTGTGCAGAGACCTATCACTCCCATGAGGCAAATATTATACTGCTTACCCTCAAACAAGTAAAAAATAATTGAGAAATTATTTTGATTCAATTTAGTCTGCATCATTTTCAAATTTAAGGTACAGCTAAACCTGCCATCCCCAATTAATAAAACTGACTGTAAAGCATGAAAATAAAATTAACACAAATTCAAACAACAAGTCAAGAGGTTCAGTTCTCAACTGGATTATCAAATCCCCAAATGCTAAACTTTTTCTAACACTAAATAAGGTAAAACCAAATCCCCAGCTACTGTACTTACAAGACATTTTACAAAAGCACCCATTTCCATGGCTAGGGTCCTGAATTGGCCATGCTTCAAGGTATTTCCAAGCAGAATTTCCTCAGCCTGGGGGAACAGAGGTGTCACTCACTGACTGAGAAACTCTATTTCCAAACCTCATAACATCTGGAATATAAAGAGAATAAACATCACTAGGATCACAAAGTGGTTCCTGTTCGCTTTCAATGCTTCCCCTCTGCAATGAGCAATATTGCAGCTCACAGCCTGGTTCTTGGTAGTGACTAATTTAAAAAAGTAAAAGCCTTAAGACCCAAACCAATAAATACCTTGCAACATTTTTAATTTTTGATTCATTCTTTTATGTTCCAGTGCAAATAGACCAATGATGCACAGACATGGAAATAATGCTGTCACTCAGGAACAAGTTCCTGTGAAGAACAAAACCCCTCTCTTCATGCAACCAAAACTTTTACACATAGACTTCCAAAACAATGGATGACTTGTAGACCAAATCCCCTAAGGAATGCAGAGAAGCCACTGCATGACAGCCTTGTGATCACAAAGTAGCAAAATGTGATACAAATTTATCACAGTTAATTGTTAAATGCAGAAAAAGTGGGGACACTATACCTAATTTATCATTATGTATATACCATACAAAACGATAAATATATAATTTTTATATATTCAAAATATATATTATATATATTACTTTCATATATAAATTCATAATTTATCATTATGACACTATATTTAATTTATCATAATCTAAAATGAAGCCCTACTGCTGCCTTGTCTCCAAGGAAGAATGACAGTAAAGGAAAACAGGACTCATCCAGAACATACTTGGAGTTCAGCAGTCCAGGGGCTGTTGAGATCAGTGTAAACATTTCATGCAGGGAAAGGACAAGAGTTAGAAAGAGATAAAAAATAAAAAGAGATAAAAAAGAAGAAAATAAAATACTTTAGATCCAATATATCTTTGTATTCTGCCCCAAAGCTACACAACTCAGCCTGGAATATGTTTCAGGTCATGATCCAGAGAATCACAAAGGGATTCCTATGCTTCCATTGCTAACACATTCTCCTTTAAATTCATCCTTTGATGCATCCAGCCACAGATTGAGACTTGAGGTACTTGAGGCCATGGAGCTCCACCATTATAACTCCCTTCCAGAAGAGAGACCTCAAATTCCTTCAGACCCTGGTACTTTCTCACCTTTTTTTCCTCATTCCTTGTGGGTTTCATTTCTATGTGTGCTATATTCCTATGGTAACTTGTAAAAGTCTATCACAAATAATGCAGAGAATGTGCTGGTATGTCTTACTTTCTGTCACATACTCTGGGGAAAAANTTGTTGTTTGTTTTTCTTTTTGTCCCAAACTCTGGGGAAAAAAAAAAAAAAAAAAAAAAAAACCAGTCATGAATGCTCCTTTGCTTAGCCAAAATGGTACAAATTACTCTTAGCCTATCAGTGGATGTACCCCACTGCATGTGCAGATAATTCTTTAAGAGCTGCCATAGTTCACAATCTATCTGTACCAATGAAAGTCTCAGTTACCAGTGTCCCTTTCTCAAATTACTAAAAGAAATAAATCATTCTTTAGAAAGGCTTCCAGCTCTGCTTTTAAATTCTAACGTGGCAGGAAGTGCTCAAAGATTAGCATTCTTCAGCACCAGGAAATGCAGAGATGCACACCAGACAATAAAAAATGTTCTGTCTCCCATTTTAAAGATTCTCATGTAAGATTTTATCTTAACTTACTCTAATTACTTCATTAGATTAATCTCCTCTTGTAAAATGACTATAAAGTAATCTCTTCCTCTGGTATGGACAGCAACAAATAACACAAAGAATGGTCATATTTTATTTTCTCATCAGAGCTTGAAAGAAACTATTATAAAGTGTAAAGATCAATGGGAGAGAGGCTCTGCAGAATTAGCACAGATGCAATATGAATCCTCTTTTTAATCTTCCATTTCATCTGTAAATACAAGCACATAATCTAGATGTGCATCTCATATTTGCAGCTCAGTGCTAATAAAAATATGCCAGAGAGCAATGTAATGATAACAAATTCCTTTGGAAAGGTGCAAAATGACACAGAAGAATCATAATGAGTTTTTTTACACTGCAGAGTCTTTCTTCAATTACACAGGAGATAAGGATGATTTGAGGACTTTGTCATTCAATTGCAAATTAAAGCATCACTTCACATGCAGCAGGATCAGGCACTGAAATCACTTGTCAAGAGTCTGACACTTTTAAGAGCTTCAGTGTCTGGAACTCATCCTATCTTTTCCTGCAGACTCCTATGCCTGGATGAGTCTGCTCTCTACATTCAGCCATTAGTGTCTCAATAAAGCTGTTTGTCCAGCTCAAAATTTTCTCAATAAAATGGAGGAAGGAAGAAAAGAGGAAGCATGGTTTCATCCCTATTTCCTAGCTTGGGAAACAGAATTTTGCACTAAACCAAAATTAGTTCAAGGACTGCTTCCTTATGGCTATCAGCTCTGATTATAAACAAAATATTTTATGTATGCACAGAGTATTTTAACATCAAAGATAGCAGTTAAGACCACCAGTTAAGTGCCATCACTCAGGATACACTGGTTTGATATATATATATCAAACCAGTTTGATTCGTGCGGGTTCTCCTTTGGAATAATGCCCGGACAGCTAAAGCTATTTCCCCAGTTCTGAGTTACTTTCAAATCTTTCTCCTTCATGATGGGTTATTTCTCCAACATTCAAGCCCAGTCACATGGCTGTAGACGGTTCTGAAGATCAATATGTGTTCCTCCAACTCACCAGCTGCTTTCTCTACATTTTTTATAAAAAGACTTAAGATTACCTGAAACAGAAACCAAGGTCTCCTTCGTCATTGAATAAGCATCCCACATACCCTTACTACCAAAGTACCCATTCTATTTTCAGTCTGAAAATAAGTATGTTTGGTTTTTTTTTTTTTTTTAATGTGACCTGCAAAAGTTTCAGTAACAGAGGTTACTGAGAGAATGCCAACCATGAAATACCACATTACTTGGAATTAAGGGCACTACAGTGAAAAACATGACCCAATCTTTATGTCCCCTCAAGCACCTGTGGCATTTCATTATTTGTCCCCTGCATTCCTGGTGACTTCTCTAGCCATGGAAGAATGAACCAAGGACATTCCTGCTCTCCTTTGTTTTAGGCCCGATAGATAAAATAGGTGAGGAAAATCATAGCCTTCTAACAACCCTCAGTGCAAGTCCTGAGTTATTCTTAAGAGGGAAACAATACTGCTTTGTTGAGTTTCTTAGCCTTGACATTTACGTCCAATCACTAAGAGATCAGGCAGCTTTTGAAGTTTATGTTTTAAGGTCTGATCTCTAATTCACTGCATGTATCTTTCACAGAACCACATTTAAGACTGTGGAATATAGCCATGCATTGGAGCATTAATAGAAGCAGAAAAATTGTAGCCAATTGTATAAGAATTATGACTGTAATAACATCTTTTCAATGTCAATATTAAAAGAAAGTTTTTAAGATTAGATCTGTAGGCCTTGGCAGAAAAATACATTACACTGAAATAGTACAAACTGCTTACAGATTAATTAGGAAAAGAGTAAATAGTACTACATCAAAGGTGTGAAGATATCTACTCCTAATTTCACAGACCAAAGGGGCTGCCAACCGCAATCATAACATGCAAGAAACACAATGTTTCAGTTTTAACAAAAATGAAAATGTGTAGTAAATTTCCCTCATGTCTGTTTGGGCCCACTGACAGATGACTTGGAGCACAATCCATCATTAAACTGGAAACACTCCCCCACTGGAAGAATGGCTAGAAGAAATACCTTTCAAATAACAATTCTTTTTTTTTTTTTTTTTTTTTTCAAAAAAGTACATTCTTACTGAGAAAGAAAAAAAACATGTTCAAATAAGCATCCAGTTTCTTAACAAGTCAATTGACTTCATCAAAATATTTTCTGTCTGGCATTTTATGAGGTTTGACATTTTACAAAAAGCTGAATTTTATCCCAAAATGGAAGAAACCTTGTCTCGTGGCACAAGTCATCGCGTCTTTAAATTCTCAGAGGCCCCCGATTTGCAGTACCCTTCAGGCATGGAAGCTAAGCTCAAAAATTCACTATATCACTCACACAGGTCAGACTTTATTGTAAGTGGGAGCTTTTATCAGCAAAGACTTTTAAAACCACTGTGCCTGAAGTTTTGACAGTTGTCATAAATTATGAGAATTCTTGCTTCCAGACAAGACTTTTTCTCCCAGAGCTACACTAACATTTAGCTGTCCATTGAGACTAAGTAAGGGAGAAGAAAGGAGGAGTTGCACACCATGGTGTGAGCTGTGAGGAAGAGAGAGCTGAAGAACACACAGGGCAAGGAAACTCTTAATATCAAGTGAGTGAGTAAAAATTCATGACACAGATTCAGAATTTTGCTAGAAGGAAGGCAGTCCTTCTTTTCTTATTCCTCTTGTGATTGCATTTATGAGCCTTTTTCAGAGGAGCAGCCAGTAGTACTCCTAACAGTGCATCAATTTTGGGAAAAGCAATTACCTGCTTTAGGATGTAGTGAATCAGCCTCTGAGACATCCAGCCCAGAACTGTAAGAAAGAGACTACAGGTGCAATCCAGCACAGTTATTTTCTTTACTGTTTGTTCTTGTACTTCCTTTGCCCTTAACTGAACACTCTGTACCAAGCAGGATTCTACTAGAGAATGATATTTAATCACAGTAAATATATTCACTTATCCACAGGAAAAAAAATCTTTCCTCCACATGCTTTGGACAGGCCTTCAGAGATGAAAGGAAACACCTGATTCTCTTCACAGATTCTCCTTGAGGATGCAAGAAGAAGGAGAGAGAAAAATAAGGAAATGTGTCTGTCATTCATGGGGAAAAAAAATCAAAGCAATGAAAGAAAATGGAGGCATGATCAATAAGGCTGACTCTTGTTCCTAAATCTCAGTGCCTGCCTGATTGAAGGTGTTAGCTGACAAAATTGATGTACTCTTCCAACACACTTTTCTGCTCTGGTGCTTTACAGAGGATTCTTACCTTGTGTCCAACCAACCAGAGGAACAAATCCAGAGAAAAATCAATTTGAAGGTAGTTTTGAATCTCAAGAAAGGAACGAGAAATATAAAACAAATGCAGACATCAGGTATTACCAGTTTTTTTCAGGAAATAGTCTTGATATTGTTCCAAAAGATCATTTTTGATCACCTGACAGCACTTGGATGTTTAGGATGAGAAGGCTTAATCAGAAGTCCAATAAGAATTTCAAATAGCAGAGGCTAAAAATTGCAAATTAGGCACCGGAGAAAGTACAAATAACTAGTTAAGTTTCACAATAGCCTGCATCATAGAAAAAGCTGTAATCGTTTTGCTTCTTAGGAAACACAAAGATGCAATTCTGAGAGCTGTGTTGAATATAAAATCAATACTATTATTATCAGTTATGAAAAAAAACCCCAACATTTTCTTGTAACTTGTTTTTTTTAAAAATTTTCTTATTCCTATGTATTACCTCTGAAATATTTGAAAGCATGAAAGCTGAATTTATTTCTTTATATATTCTGTATGGGAAGTTTTTTCATTTAGATATATTCATAGATTGTCTTGTCACAAATACTGTCCAGACTTTTCTATTTGTGTTGAAGCTTAGGTCTCTTTACAGATAATAAATTCCCAGTATACATATATATATATATATATATATATATATATATATGTGTGTGTATATATATATATATATATATATATATATATAGTGAAACTTCTATGACATTATTAAAACTACTTTTTAAATGAAAAATCCATAACTAGGCAAAGGGCTACCAAAGGGCTAACAGAGCCTGAGGATTTCCAAGGAAGGCAGAGTTAATTGTAGTCAGTTGTGGCTGTGACTGCCTGATTTGCAGTGGTCCAGGGAGAACGATGGGAGGCTTGTTGGCAAAGGCAAGTTGAAGCAGAAGGTAAGAGCAGCAGCCAGAGAGGCAGGTTGGTTGCACAGAAGAGAGCAGGCACCAAAATATCTTGTTGCATTTGATACTGTGTGTGAAGAAAATTTTATACACAAAATGTAATTAAGAATTAAGACAACACATGAAAATTTTTACCTTTAAAACTCTTTGGATATTCTATAAAAACTGTTTTGATTGCATAATTAATCATGCATATTCCAAGAAAGATGGATATGCATAATGCCCTCTACATCAGTTTAACTGAAAATAAACTTGCTTCCAGACTTACACAACATTGCAGAGATTAGTAGTGATTAGAAAACATCTTAGTACCTAGACCCTTGGTCTTGCTATCTGATGTTTCTTGATCAGATGGCTGAGTCACTGTTTTGCCTCTTTTTACCAACAATTGCATTCAATTTTTGCCCTCTTTTTGCATGCTGCATGAATAAACAGCATTTTTCTGAATTTGCTGCTTGGATATGAATGTATATGAAAGGTCACAAATATAGCAGACATGTTTTCTATCTAGTTCTTGTCTGATTGTATTTGGCTGCACTCAAGCTCACAGATGTTTTCATTCATTCATTTCATTTTCGTTTATTTTACCAGCCTTGGCAGCAAAGCAGGAGTCGAAGGTGGCCTATCCACTCTTCCCCTCTTTCAACCTACAAAGAAACACAGAATCACAGAATGGTTTTGTTTGGAAGGCACCTTAAAGGTGAGCTGGTTCCTCCACCCTTCCATGGGCAGGGACACCTTCCACCTTATATAATGGTAATGCAGAAAGAGAACATTCATCCTTTCAGGACCTGACAAATTCTCCCCATACACAGTAGAGTCAAGTACTGTGAAGAAACACAGAATCTAGGTCAGCACTACAGGACTAGATTTAATGAACTTTTTTACTGAGTTGCTATTTTTCCATATACTAAAAAAAAAAAAAAAATAAAAGCAGTTCATTTTGGCTGTCTTGGGTCCTTACCACTCAGTCACATGAAGCTGGACTTGTTCAAAGAGAGTTTAACCACAGATACCATGCAGATATTTACAGCCTAGATTAATTACTTCAGTGATTCTTTAGCCCCCAAAATAGTTACCTAGTTCTTACCTTTTCTTTCACAAGGGCACAGTTAAAGCATTATCAAAAGATGATTGACATTTTTGGTTGGTACTATGTAAGTTATAAAAGTCCAACCTAATCTTTAGCCTATAAATCATTGGTTATTCACTGGACACCAAATGACAGCAAAACATCCAGAAAACATAAAGCGAAACAAGAAAAATCTAAGAAACATTTATTTAATCTTTTCTGTATTGTTTTAGGTTGTTCTCAAGCTTTTTGGTTCTGTTTTCCAGAAAGGTTAGAAAATCTTTCAGTTCTGCATAGCTGGGAAACAGTGCCTGAGGTATATATGTCTGTTTTTATTATCCCAAATAAATTCTGCAACAGCCCCCACTAAAACTATTCAAAGCAGCATTGATTTCCCTGTGCTATCCTATAACTCCCCCACAGGGAGCCAAAATGAAGCCAAAGGAAGTACAAGTGATGGAAGAAGGTGCAAAGGTCTGATTAAAGTGCTACTCCTGCTTTTACCCTAAGAGGCATATGACAAATTTCTACAAACTTCCAAAAAAGCTTTACTAAAGTTTTGTAGCAGCTTGAATTCCACAGAGAATATTCTGTCCATGAAAAGAGACTATACAAGTTCTGGCTTTAGTTATACTGCTAACAAGGAAAAAAAAAAACTGAGGAAAATACCAAAACAAAGTCCAAAGGAAAAATGAAATTTGTCTCACTAGTCTTCAATATGATATAGCTTTAGGAATGTATTCATATGTATCATACCTAAAGACAAAAGGCAGTGAACATCTGCCTCAACAAGAGGAATCCCATCCTAGCATAACAAGGGAATAAAAAGTCTAGTTTTTCACCAAATATTAATAACAGAAATTTTGCATTTCCTGCACACTGACTCGGTGTATCAGGTTGACTTTTGAAAATACAGACTCCTGCATGAAGAAGGTAAGACCACTGAATTAAATATTCCTGATGGTATTGTATCTACACATTGGAAATTAGTAGATGTCTGCAGTTATTAGTGGTAAGTAATTACTTTGACTCCAGATGTCTTGGAATTGTGATTTGAATGGAATTGCAAGCAGTCTAGTGAAATTCTTTAATTAATATTAAAGAATTATTAAATTCTTTAATAATTAATACTTCTGAACAAGAGTTAGGATAAGATAAGAGATACACAGGATTTTGCAGCAGTTGTCTTTGAGAATGACTGCTGGTGACAGACAGCTATATGTGCTAACATAGACAGCCTGAAATAAAACTAGATCTACATCTAAAATTTATTGTCATTATCAAGGAACTAATCACCAGGCATTAATTACCAACAATACAGATCCCTTGAAAGATGGCAAAGTCATTTGTTGGCAAAACCAGAATATCTTATTTAATTTCAAACACCATGTGGGCTGTAATTTAAACTTCATCTAATTAAAATAAATATGTCAATGAAAGTTGGAAGCAAAACCTCAAAATAGACACAATTATTTACTAACTTTAAACTGTATGTTACCACAAGAGAAATGTGGTTTCTAACTAACATATTCTGCAACAGGCTATATGCACATTGCATTTTGCATTCTACAGTTAGAATTTCCCTTTTGCACTGCAGTTACTCAAAATTATAAATGTTTCAAATGGTGAATGGATTTTTTCATTCATATGATATTTTCATATTCATATTTTCATTCATATGATCTTTTTCAGGAAAGTCACAATACAAAATATTAACTGATTAAGTGTAGAGCTACTGCTTCCAATGTTTCAAAATTCACTTGCAGCTTTTACTTGAATCTTCTCCAAACTGGAAAGAAATATCTCATTTCTATTCCTGCTCAGGTTTTTTTTTGGTTTTCTTTTTTTGTCTGTATCTATTTTTTTTTCAAAATAGTAGAAAGCAAAGGTTACAGGCATTGTAAATTTTGGGGGATTTTGATTTGGTTAGTTTTTTAAGGAAATGTGAGAACCACAAAGGTTTGCTTTCTTTTTTGCTTAGGACTTTGTTTGTTTGTTTGTTTGACTAAAGTGAAAAATTTCAAGCAAACTTAGTTCTTTAATACAATTTTCTTAGTTAATATTCATGTTGTGTTGACAAATTGCAAAGAAAAATATATTTTTTCACAGTATTTTTCTGGATGAAACATATGAACTGTAAATACATTACTTGTGTATTCTCATGGCAACTTTGTAAAGACAAAGTTATAATTGCCCGTGGACTTCACTGAAAAATAAATTATCTGGTAACGGGATTATAGTTGATAAAAATATTCCTATTCTTAAAAAAACAAACCCAAACCCCCAAACATCCCCAAAATTAAGGCCATAGTAGTGAGTAGCGCTAAGACCACTGCAGTCAGCAGTCTCTTAGAGTCCTGCTCAAACCCAAGAATTGCCCTTATTTGCAGATAACTGCAGTTACTTTGGAAATTGATGCCATCCAGCCTTAACAACTCCAGAAGCAAGCAACACTTTTTTTTCAGAGCTGTTACACATCAGTCCTCTGCTCTGGTGTATTTGAAGGCAAATAGCTACTGCATCCTTGGAAACAGATCCTACATTTCCATATTTCAACAGGGAAACTAAAGTTGTGTCAAACAGATAGGGCGCTCTCTGCTTCACACAATATCCTGAGACAGGTAAGGGAGCTTAGGCACCCAACTCCCTAAGCCCCTTCTAAAATATTCAGGCTAAAATCTTCCATAGCATAATTGTCTGGCTTTTTCCACTTAATAGAGCTTGCTTCCTTATTAGAATTGGAAAATCAGTAAACAGAGCTCTCAGAGTGAATTTACAGCAATGTTTTCATTTTGCCCTGGAGCAGAACTTCACTCAAGGTAGGAACTACCTTAAATGGCAGCATGAGCTGGGACTGTATGGCATTCTGCATATGGCAGGTCTGAGCAACAGCCAGGCTGCCATTTAATTTTTTTTGATTTATTACAATTTCACAGTAGACTGTTAGAATACTAATACACACATGGAAAATCCATATTTCTTTTTAGACAACACTGGAGAGCATCCAAACAGAGAAATTAAAGTGTGTGAGGCTTTTGCAGAAACAGAAATAAATACATCTGAGCTTAAAATATTTTGACATCTAAAAAGGACTCAAATCTAAAGAAGTATTTTGAATGGAAATACTTTTAAAAACAGTCTTGAAAGATGATTTGCATTTTGGTTTTGTTCATTTGGGGTTTGTTTTGCTTTTTTTTCCCCAAAAGATAAAAACATGAAGGGTGTTTGATTAAAAGAGCATTTAGCCAAAATGTGAGTGATTCTTTCATGAAATTTCGCAGTCTGCATGCACAGAAAACAATGAGGGAGAAATAATTTTGAGAAAATAATGTTTCATAAGGTGTGTCTTCTGTAAGTATGAATATTTCTATCAAAGTGGAATAGTTAATGCACAGACCATCTTGTCTATCAAGACCCAGTTCAACAAAGCCCACCTAAGCCTCACCACAAAACTCAGTGTACTGGAATCAACAGCAGTGCCAAAAAGGGACACTCATTCAGGCAAGCCCTGTTCCCCCCTTTCAATTAAGAGAACTCTCTGATGAAACTAGGAGTAAAACAGGAAATATGCTGGTTATTTACCAGAACTTTCTAGCTTTTATGTTGTTTAGTTGAGTTAAATATCACGTTGTATGACTGAATTCTCCTGTTTCAGCCAGTGCTTTTTTGAGGTTGTGAGAAAAACAGATGAACAAATGGTGAGTATATAGAAGCTTTCTATAACTCTGAAATCAACAGTTCATGCAAATACATAGGCAATCTAGGATTTCAGTAACCAAAGGCTACAGCAGACATTTACAAAGTAGCTCTTCTGATCAAAATGTAGCTGCTGTGTTTAACATGTAACAATATCAATTTATAGGACATTTTAATGATTAAAAGAATTTTCTTTGTTTTAATTTATCAAGCACTGTAGGTTATCAAAAATAGAATGCTTGAGTTAATTAACAGCTAATGAATTTTTGAGATATTGAACTACAGAATGTGAACAGTGTTCTAAATCATGCAAGGTTGCTGACACTCAACATATTACAATGCTTTGAAAATGTTTTACTTTACCATGTTGTGAGTTCTGACTCCCAGATATAAACTGATTACACAGAAAGACAACCAAACCATGGCCAAGACTGGAGATATTCTGAATATTGTGCATGGTTTTTGCTGAAACCTCCACATGAAAGTCCGGGTTGTTTTGTTCCTCTGCGTAGGACCTAGGTCACTGAAAGATTGATTCATATGCCAAAAGACAGTACTTGTGAGTAAGGGATCTAAGACATTAAATATTTAAAAAGCTAAAATTCAGGTCTGGACTCAACTATATGATCAATTTGAAAATTATAAACAAATACTCAGATAACACCTAGCTTTAATACTGGTTTTAACTGAGCAAACAGAACCTTTTCTCTCTCAAAAAAGCCCATGAACAAAGCATTGCAACTGCTTTTCCAGAGTCGTTAATTAAGCCATAAATTATCTTAAAATATATAATGAGTTCCTATGTACACTGGTAGTTGCAGATGTAACTGGAGGTAAAGCATGATTAACAGTGCAAATTAATTTCCAAGTAAAATAGTTACACAATAATAATAAAAGTAGCACAATCTGGAGAAGGCCAAAATCATTATTGATTTTACAACTTTCAAGAAAAAATCTCTTCTCTAGAAATTTTTATTCTAGCAATATTTACAAATACATATGTATATATATATTACACATACTTGATTTTAAAGCTGTCTGATCAGTCAAACAAATGTACTTTTCACGGCAATGCCATCCCAGAAGTAAATTTCAAAGACCCTACAGCATTAACTGCGTTCTTGCTACCCTTCACTTTCTTAGTCAATTTCAATGGGAAGGATAAAAATACCCCTTCCATCATGTTTCCAATCTTTCATGAAAATTTCCCATTTACTGCAAGAAAGTTGATAAGCATGTAAGGCAATCTCAGGTCAATGCACTTCACAGCTGTAATGGAGAAAACCAGACCATATGAGCTGTCTCTCCCAAAGGACAGTGCTGATAGATGCCCCACTGATGGCAACAAAGCGTCTGAAGAAGGTGTAGGAAGAGCAAGATGTGTCTGAAGGAGGCAAAGACCATACTTTTATTTGTACTTTTAGAGTTTCCCATTATCATTTTGAGTTCCCCAAGACTTCCTCTAGGTTTTTTAGCTTTCCTCTTACTCTTCCTTTACCCCCTCAGTAACTGATACTGACCTAAAGATAACTCAAAAATTTAATTGACTTCCAAGTAAATCCTTAACTATAAAAGCTTTTCTGATCTAAACACCATATTTGGAGGATGATTCTTATTCTGCCGTTCCCAAAAGTTGTGAGCAAAAGCAGATCATGATTGAGACAAAATTAGTAAGACATTTTCTCTTTGCTTTTCTGTTCCATGCAGAGCTCAGTAGATTTCTGCACATGAGGCTTTTGCACACAATTCAGGGAACAAAGATGTGGTACCTGCCTTTATAAATGAAAGATCATTGGACTATGGATCTTCTTTGTACCTGTGCCATACTGAACCAATCATGCTGCTCTCTATTCCTCAAAATGGTTCTTGGCTTACTGTAAACATCAGGAGACACAGCCTCATCCAGGATGATGAGGAGTTTGATGACAGTTAATGACATTAAGGAGCAGATGCAACCTTCCCTTACATGTTCCCTTTTTCTTCATTTGACTTTTCCTTCCCTTTCCTGACTTCTGCTGCATTGGCAGTGCCACGCTTCTTCTGCTGTTTGCTAAAATATCACAATAAAAAATGAAAAACCCTATTTACAGCACTAGCATTTTGCCAGTTTCCTAGATGCTCTTAGCCTCTGTCCAAGCATGAGGTGTATTTGTTTAGAAGAGTTGTCAAACATTAGAAAAAATCCCCCTCTTTCCTATTCCCCAATATAAGAGCCTCACCATCTTTAAGAGATTTCTTTACTGGAGGAACCCTTATAATGTGATGTAGGAGGCACTGAGCTAACAAAGTTTCTCCTATTCTCCATCACTTATAAACTGGAAAAGGATAGACATATGAAAACTCCTATGCCCTGAGGGCAGAACCATTATGTGGACTCTGACACAGTCTATATTTACTGTAATTCAGGAAAAATGTGGTGGATTTCTTTGTGTCAAGATCTTTTCTATCCCACTTCTCTCAGAAAGATAATAACCATAGTAGAGCATGTGTGTTTAGCCTCCGTTTTCCCACTCCTGCAAAGCAGCTCAGCTATTCTGGCTGATACCTGAAAAGATTTTCTTACATAAGAAAAAGTCTTCTAGTTATTCATTACTACTGTGTTTGAACCTGAGACACTTTATGAGAGTGTGACAGAAAATAATATTGCTTTTCTGTTGACCCCTGTCTATCTGGACTTGTGCAAAGGCAGAGAGGCCCTGCAGAGAGACCTGCACCTGGAATGGGGCAAACATGGATGTATGGACAGACTGGGAAATGAGACACTGGAAAAGCTGCCATGAAAAGGGACCTAGTCCTGGTCAATGGCAAGTTGACCATGAGTCAGCAGTGCCCTGGCAGCCAGGAGGGCTAACCCTGTCCTGGAAGGCACCTGGCACAGTATCACCAGCCAGGCAAGGGAGGAGCTGGGGCAGCCTCACCTCAGGTCCTGTGTATAGTTTTGGGTGCTACAATATAAGAAAGACATTAAACTGTTAGAGAGTGTCCAAAGGAGGGCAACAGAAATGGTGAAGGGCCTTGAGGCAAAGTCATATGAGGAACAGCTGAGGTCACTTGGTCTGTTGAGCCTGGAGAAGAGGAGACTGAAGGGAGACCACATTGCAGTCACAACTTCCTCATGAGGGGAAGGGGAGGGGCAGATCTCTGTGGTGACCAGTGACAGGAACAAAAGGAATGGCCTGAAGCTGAGTCAGAGTAGGTTTAGGTTGGATATTAGGAAAAAGTTTTACACACAGGGAGTGTTGGGCACTGGAACAGGCTCTCCAGGGAAGTAGTCACAGCACCAGCCTGACAGAGTTCAAGAAATGTTTGGACTCTCAAGCACATGGTGTGACTCTTGGGGATGGTGCTGTGCAGGGCCAGGAGTCAGACTAGATGATCCTTTTGAGTCCCTTCCAACTCAGCTTATTCTGTGATTCTGAGAAAATATCTTAAACTGTCCCACATAACATCTTTCACTCTAAGCTTGAGATACATGGATTTGATGGACAAATTACCCACTGCATATGGAACTGGCTAGATTGTCACACAAAGAGTTGAACTCAGTAGCCTTGTTAGGAGCAATTTAGCCAATTTAGCTCGATGTCCAAATGGAGAGCAGTGATGGGTGGCATTCTTCAGGGATAGGTATTGGGACTGTCACTGTTTAACCTCTTTTTTTATAACACGGATGGCAGGACTGACTGCATCATCCTCAAGTTTATCTGGGTGGTGCAGTTGACATGCTGGAGGGAAAGGATGGGACCTTGACATCCAGAGGGACCTTGATAGACTTAAGAGGTGAGGCTGTGTGAACCTCATGAAGTTAAATGAGGCCAAGAGCAAGGTTCTGTACCTGGGTCTGGGCAATCCCAAGCACAAATACAGGCTGGCCAGGGAACTGATGGAGAGAAACCCTGGGGAGAAGGACTTGGGGTTGTGGATGGACAAGTAGCTCAACACAAACCAAAAATATGCACTCACAGCCCAGAAAGCTGATGTGTCCTGGGCTGCATCAAAAGCTGTGAGGTCAGCAGGGCAAGGGAGCCTCTGCTCTGCTCTGGCAAGACCCTACCTGGAGTGCTCACCCAGCTCTGGGGCCCCCAGCACAAGATGGGAATCTGTTGGAGTGAGTCCAGAGAGCTGGAGAACCTGTCCCATGAAGATGGACTGAGACAGCTGGGGTTGTGCACCCCGGGGAGGAGAAGGCTCTGTGAAGACCTTGGAGCACATTCCAACACATAGAAGGGGCCTGTAAGAGAACCAGGAAGGAAGTTTTTACAAGGACATGTAATGATAGGATAAAGTGTAATGGCTTTAAACTGAAAGAGAGTAGATTTGGATTAGATATTAGGAAGAAATTCTTTTCTGTGAGGGTGATGAGACACTGGAACCAGTTGCCCAGAGAAACTGTGGATGCCAAATCCTTCAAAGTGTTTAAGGACAGATTGGAGGGGGCCTTGAGCAACCTGGTCTAGTGGAATGTGTCCCTGCCCAAGGCAGGGATTGCAACTAGACAATCTTTAAGATCCCTCCCAGTGCAAACTGCTCTATGATCCTGTGATAATATTTGGGTTGTTTTCTGTAAAATAAATTAAAATGCCTAAATTATACAGAAATAATGATTCTTACAGAAATATTGATTTTTAATCGATACTAAAACTTATTATTCACAGAAATAGAGCTCAGCTAAATACTTTCTGCAGTCAAAGCTCGTTTATTTCCTTTCTTTCTACTGCTCATTTCCTCTTGGTACTTCTCTATGACTGAGCACCATGGGCAATTTTCTACCAGGAAATTGTTGAGTGGCAAAGGCTTTCAGCAGAGAGGAGTACAGAGATCTAATGACTTCTCACACAGCTGAACTCAGGTCAAGCAACAACTCTGGAAGCACTGTGAACAGGATTTTGTTTAGAACAGATTAAAAAAGAAAACAAAGAAAAGTGCTAAAACTCTTTTTCGTTCTAGAAGTTATTTAAGGGTACACCTAGTTAAATGTATCAATCCTCAACCGAAATAAAGTTGAGATCCATCACACCCTGAATCTCCTGAAAGATCCCCACTTATCTCAAGGGAGCAGTGAAGCCCTTGGTCTCACCTCAGCATAAAGTGGGTGCAGAAAGCAGAGGGAAGGGATATGGCTCCAGCAGTGACAATACCTCTGTCAGCATGCATGCCAATTCGACCATGATGTTTGAAGGAGCTCAGCCTGAATAGCTTCCATGTAGATTATTTACACCCACTAGAAGACAGCAGAGATAAATGTAGACACATTCCAGCTGTAGTCCAAATCCTGTCCTTGGATTCATCTGAATATAAACTGGGTAGAGCCACAGCTTAATAATTTGCTTTTTTTTTTTATGCCTTTTTTTTTTAAATTATGTATTTAAATAAAGATATTGCTAGTTTACTGTATTTAATTGGAAAAAGAAAAATCAAACATAACAGGAAGTTCCAGTGCATGACTTCAGCAATTATTCCCTTTGCTACTTAATTTGTTTTTCCATACTGTTTCTCTAGTCAAAACTAACACATTTTTATGGTCTGCAATGCTAGCACTCATTATCCTAATCCCTGTTGCAATTGCAAAGGAAGAGACTGAAAAGTGTCACCTTTATTTTTTCCAGAGAGAGGACAGAGCACAGATAATTTGAAGCCTTTTTCTAGGATTTGGTACCCATTTAAAAGTTGGTATTGATTTTAGATGCAATGCATTTTTAATACTTAAACTCAGAGCAAAAAGAATTGCAGTGCAAAGGAATAGCCTATGAAACATTATTTCTGACAAATTATTCTTTCAATTAAAGCTGGAGGAAAACAAATCAAAAAAGAGTATGCCAAATTAGCAACAAATATTGCAACACTGATTCAAAGTTCTGTAGAAACTTTTTACTCTTGTGAGCTTATTGAGGGCATATAATTTTGGGGGAAAAAAAAGGCAATTAATTTTGAAAGCATCTGCTTAGGATTACTCTTCTCATTTTTTGAAACACAGACCTGTCAAGCAAATCTATGTGTTTCTAGTTCAATTTTCTCGGTATGTTTACATGGTGGGAGTCAACTGGGCTGAAGCCCAAAGAGCTGGCTCAGGGAATGATTTCACCCCCACTGCTGTGTACAGATCAGAAAGTACACTAAAACTGAGGTATTACAGCCAAATGGCTTGCTGAGGCACCTGCAGTTTCTTGCCTGACAGCAGCCTCGACTATGTGAAAACTACTTTACTGCTCCAGTTTGCAGGAAAACAGAGTTGGCTTTTACACAGTTGTCTTGTGAAATGAATACTCAGACTCCTCTGACCACCCATGGCCACTGTTACCAAAGTGCAGTGTTTGTGACCTAGCTAAGATAACTGATACAGTGCTCTTCAGTTTCAAATTAATCAGGCCAGTGAGGGACTTAAGCTGACTTGTCTTTCTGTATACTGGACATGTGGACAAGAGCTGCTTTCCCAGACAAGCACAATTGCATCTGTGAGGTATCAGCATCACACTTCAGGCTCATGTTTTTCCTCTGTGTCTGCCTCTGGACACACTTGCTTGAGGGAGCTTATGCTCCCAGAGAAGTCTCACTCTTCTCTAAGCTTTTTTTTCCAGTCATGATCAGAAAACTAAAGAGAAATGGGCAGCAGCAAAGCCTTGAAAATTTCTTAGAACAACCACCTAGTTAGTGTTAATGATCTGGTGTAAAAAGAGAGCTAACCATAATAAACATTTGCATGCATGTGTATTCACTTGTGTTACAAGGGGTGGCTGCCCTCATGGTGAATTTCTGGCTAATGCTAATGCCAGCAACTCCAGAGAGTCAGAAATCTATGTGGAACGTTTCCATATGAATTTCAGAAAATTCAGTGTAGTCCTTGATGCAGAAATCCTACTGAACCACAGCTAGGAAGTAAGCAAACCAATTCAAACTCCTCCAAAAAATTCCAACCTTTTTTCCCCCAGACCAGATATATTTTGGAGGATTTACACACTGGCATATTACAATTGCCCATTCTTTTCTCAATTGCACCAGTATTGATCAGGAACAAGTTAAGTGAAATACTTGAAATTAAATAATAATAAATTACAAAATTTATACTGGGATACCAGGGAAGGCAAAATGAGTGGTTAAATAGAAAGAGAGCACTGTGGTGGCTGAGAGAGCTCTGCATTAGCTCTTAGATACAACACTTCTTTAAAACCCATTAAATATTACAAGGATACTTTCAAAACTGAAATAAGATAGCTGGAGGACAACCAGCCAGTTGGAAGCATAACCCAAAAAGGCAATTAAAGTAATTCAGGATAGTCAGTGAAAGAGGGAAAAAAATAAAAAAAAAGAGAGAGAGAGCCAAAAATATATAGGCAGCTAAAACCAATGAAAAGCAGCAGCTATCTAGAACTTGCAGAAAACACACCAAGCAGCCAATGTCAGGCAGCCACAGCAGAAGTGCTGCATCTTTCATTTTCAGATTGGAGACTCCTTTTTTGTTTGCACAAGCATTTTGAGAATGATAGTTTTTCCTGTCACAATTCTGATTTACATGTAACAAGGCTACTCATGCACAATCAGGTGTATACATTATTTAGAATCCACTGTGAGCCAGGCAACACTTGTCAGCTGTTCCTGATGGAGAGGATTCTGCCAATAAATGTATTGACATGTAAATTAGGTAACCGAGCACAGAGCACAATTAAGAAGGAGCAAATAACCTACATAAGCAACCCACAGGTAAACTGTACAACCAAATTTGGTCTTGATTTTTTTAGTACTCACATATACAAAAATAAGAAACCAATATAAAAGGGAACTGACTGACCTTCTTAGATATGTTATCTTACAAGCAAGGAATTTTATTATCCTCCCAACTTCATAACCACTGCTGTAAAAACAAAAAATGTCTCTTAGTTTTGTCAGGACAGACTTGAAGAATCACCCACAACACCATTTAGTTCTTACCCAGGTGGTACTTTGTGGAAGGGTGTTTGCTTAAGAGCCCTGGCTCTCTGTTCTTAAAACAAGTTCACAGCAGTGGGTTCACATTTGAAATTATTTTTTTTTTTACTTTATGGAGAAATTGCTAGTACAGGAAGGTAATATTTAAATAAGAAAATGGTCCTTTAGCAATACAGACAACAGTTCTGGTCTCTAAATATGAATGTTGAGTGACTATGAATAATACATCCTAAAGCCTTCAAGACATTGACACAAGCCTTTCAGTCATCATACAAAACATAAAAGAGACCTGTACTCTTTAGAAAAAACATCTGTAGGTCAGGAGAGACAGGTTAGGCCATCTGAAATGGTTCTGGAAGCCAATATTAAGTTGTCCAAAAAAGCACTTTGACATGCTATTTTAGGGAGAGAAGAATGTCACATGCTGAAGTATGCCATACATAGCCTATGCACCCTTTAAAATAAGAAATAAGAAGCTGGAAACACAGGGGAACAAGACAGAAACTCTGGGTTTTGCTCCCTGCCCCACTTCAGGTGCTCTCTGAACTCACAAGGAGCGTGTGCCGACACAGCATCCAGCAGAAGCTCCCTGCCCTGCAGGTGGGAGTCTCCTCCTGCAAAACTAATTATGAAATAAGACCCAAAGCACTCCAGGGCTTTGGCATGCTTCCAGTTGCCTGCTGTGAGCCATGCCTTCCAGCAGCACTACAGCTCTCTGAGACCTGACCAGGGCTGTCCTTCATCCCCTGCCTCCATTCCCATGGGAGTGCTGCAGCTCAGCACGGGCGGTTAGGGTCAACTAGAGAATTAAGGGAGCAGGAAAGGTAGTTACGTTTGCTAACTGCTCAGTCTAAATCTACCTGAAATTACCCACTGAGGACTACATCTTGGAGGTATTCTCCAAACCAAAAAATCTGGGTAGTAACAGAAAAGCTGGGTTTCATTTCTGTTGCTGCTTCTGACTGCTGCTGTTTCAGGCCCAAAGAAGTCACTATATGGCATCTGGTCTGTTGCTCCATTAACATACACTCATCCAGCAGAAGCTAATATTCCTGCTCCAGCTTCCTTTCTTCCTATTCCTACAGAGCTGCCTCACCACATATACAGCATAAAATATCTGCCATTCCAGGTGGCAAGAGAGCCAGCTCCACAACACGGGGCATTTGTAAAGCCTGTTACTATGGTCAGTCAATGCAGGCGGAGAGCAAGTGAAAACCCAGGTGCAGGGTCTTGTCTGTTTCTGAGTTTTTGACTGAAGAAAAAGCAGTATGAAGAACCAGGACCCTCAATACAATTTTGTTTCAGCCTCTGGCCTCCCTGGTAACCTTCTCTTCTCTGTGCATCACTTTGGGAAAAACAACTCTTTATACAACACTGTCAGATCTATTGAAAAAAGCTACCAGCCATGACTTTCTTGATTCTACAGAAAAACCTCAATTTATGAAATTCTCACAGAAATCCAGATAGCAGAAAATATTTCCTGAATCAAAACTTCAGACTTTTTGAGTACATGCACCAAAAGAAAGGCAGAGGGAGCACAAACAGCTCCCCAAACCTTCCTACTGTAAACACAAAAATGGAGGTGCATTTTTTAACGAAGGTAAGTTCTATCAGTTTGGGCCTGTTGCGTGAAGACAGGAGGCTGCTTTAATAAGATTGTTCTATTTTACAGCTTTCACTATATTGCACTGCAGTTTTGCCTTATGTTCTTAAGCCACATGTAAACAATTCAAATTAAAGTTGTTGCTCTGACATCCTCAGCATAATTGTCTCACAAAAGACGTGAATGGATTGTCATCAGGCAAAATCAGAAATCCACGTTATTTTGATTAGGTGAACCATTAAGACAATATGTCTATTATAACATTTATAGGAAGAAACAGGTGAAATTGAACACATAGTTTTAGCTTTGCTGATTTTTTTAATATACACATCACTATGAAAATAAATGTCTGGGTTTTTTAAAAAACACCTTCCAATTTATGGTTGGGGATGGGGCAAGGAAAGACCAACCAGCCTATAAGCAAATTTATAACCCAATTAGACTGCTCTTTTATAGTTTTATTGTTTGTTTCTTTGTAATTCAGGTCTCTTTAATTGGATGTCATCCAATTTAGAAATATCTATGAAACAAAAACATATTTTAAAGAGGACTTATATTTACTTAGAACTCAATGGAACATATCATCTACTGCTATTTATAAATGTATAGAATACTCCTTTTTTAACATGTGCAGACTTAAGAGGGCATTTTCAAGATTGCTTAATTAACTACTATGCCATTAAAAGATAAAATAAATTAATTAGTTTAGTGAAAATCATGTTTCTGTGATATGCATCAATTTTACAATTAAAGTTTGTAGAGGGTTATCATGTCATTATTGTCTTCAAATAAAAATGTTATTTATGTACTTATTAAGTAATAAAAAGTCAGAAATATATTTTTATAATTATGGATAATTAATCAGATTCTTAGTGCAATAGCATTTACATTGTCATTAAACATATGCACCTTTTACATCTTAATTTCCTGCATTGTTTTCCTCTCCTATATCCATTTTCCAGCAGAAAATATGCATTAGGTAACACAAGACAGCCTGGAAATTTTACCATGCGAGTTCTCTGTAATTTCTTGTCTCTTTTGCAGTCCTCCTTATCCTTTTTTCCTAGTGTTGGTTACTTCTCAGTGTAAAATTGATAATTAGAACCCTTATCTTTCATGCTGCTTTTAGTTTTCATATATATATATATGAAAACTATAACTGTTTTAGTTTTCATATATATATAGCATGACAAAGCAAAGCTGCTGGTTTACCTTTAACAAGAGAATAGGTAGTGAGAGTCAGAGGTGCTAGGAAAAAAATCCAAGTAGGAAGAATCAATGAGAAGAAGAGGAGAAGGAGATTACCTGGCTCAGTCGTATCTTGTGCATTAGAACACCAAACAGTGATTCTTGAATGCATACTAACATGGTATGAGCTCCTCTCATCTTCTCAAGGATACTTTTGAACCACAGCTGTTCTGTCTTCTCAGCATATTTGATCTCTCTATGACCTTTTTATTTTCCAGAAGTACTAAGGCATGGCTCAACAAAGAGTCCCATGAGCTAGTTTCTCATACGTCACCAGAGAAAAAGAGATATTTAATTTACTTTCAGATTTCTTCCAGCTCATGAGGAAAGGAAACAGCGAAATAAGAACCTGCAACAAGCACCTTGTACCTACAAGACTAACAACTGTACCTGTTGCACTATTCTGAGAAAGAGGCATGTGCTGAAACCTATTGCATGATCCACTCAGGAGTATCCCATCTGAATTTGTAGATTTGCTGAGTGACATTTATAAAACCACTGGAGAAAAGTACTCTATATATGCTTTAGTCATGCTAGGGAGAGAATGCTAGTCTTTCGCAATATAACTGCACGCTGACATTTTAAAAATTTCAAAGGGGACAATATTGATACAGTAAAAGCAGACAACACCCAGCATTACCAAGGAGATCATCCCAAGTAGAAAGCTGCAAAATGAATGTGTCTGTTGAGAGAAAACTGCACATTTGCCTCTTTTCCCCTGAGATAACAGGACATGTCTCATTGTAGAGGAACTGCAAATATACCTTTAGCGAGCCACTTTGTATTGATTTGACCAGAGAGGTGGAATGATGAGAGATCCACTCCTATTGCATGGGGAAGTCTTGGGAGGAGGCAGGACAAAAAGAAGGATGAAACCTAATTACCTCTGTGCTTCTTACAACATCAGATTATACAATGTACAAAGGCTTTCGTTATGTTCATTGGATAAGTTTATGAGCGGGAAACATAAGATGCAGACTGACTGAAAGAAGATTTCAAGAGAGAAAACTGGGCATGAAAAGCACTAAATCTCTCAGAAGAAAACATGAAGAAAATGTAAAACTTTCATACCTAAACACAAAAAGCAGTTTAAGAAGCTATATTATAAAGCTACACAATGACAGGGGTGTTCCCTTCTATAATCTTTGCCCATTCACACCAGGACTCCTTGGACTCTCTACTGCTCTCATTATAATTTTGACCACCAGTCATGTCAACCACATTACATATAGGCCATTTTCAAAAGCAGGATTAACACACAGCTTAGATAGGCTTTTGTTACTTAATTCTCATTTTAGCTTATCTTTCCTAACCATTAAAAATGTAGGAGAAGTTATTAATATATATGGAGAACACATTCAGTGGAAAACTGCAGTAGAGGAACTAGTGTCCCCAAAAAAAAGCTTCTCACATATCACTTTCCTCTACAGCATGTGTCTATAGCTCCTGGTCATTTGAGGGGAAGATGGGGAATGGTGGTATGTAAGCAATCCTCTGCTCTTGCTTGCTCTCTTTTCACTTTTGAATATACAAGTAGAGCCCTACAGAGGTTCTTTGCCATTGCTCTGTGGATAGAAGTAAAGGAACTTCTCCCAAGGAGAAAACACCTCAGTTGTGTTACATTAATACCAGAAACTGTTACTGATCTGTTTCAAAACTTGTACCACCATAAATGCATTTGTTACAGCTATCCCTTACTTATGTTAACATACCAAATATCCCTAAATTATATCAAACATTTTCATTTCTGAATAGGAGACATTGTAATTTTTTTCCTTATTCTTTAATGCACCATGCACTCTACTGACACTGCACTCTTGGCCTTATTTTTTCACTTAAGGTAGCTCTGCAAAGAGTTCTCCTGACAGTCTACTAATAAGGTTTGTGCCATAGAAAATCCACTGTATGTTCATGTCAAGAAATTGTATTGATTAGTCATATTTTGTTTACTAGCCAGACCTACTAAGTCGGTAGAATGATAAAGTTATAGTTGATATCGTGAAAAAAAAAAATTAACATTAATATTGACAGACTACAGCAATTTAGATGCTCTGAAGACAAAAGAATCACTAGACTTCTATTCTGGAAAGATATATGACATTTTTCCCTAAGAATGTCTGCTTTTAGCAAACAAAGAGGAGCCAGAATCTTACTGGAGATGGCATTTGCAAACAATTATCTAATGATGGTTTCTAATGAACTATTTTTATTTGTCCAAAAGCAGATGGCCCAAACAAATAACTGCATTGCATTCTTTTGACAGGTGTACATTTAGCAAATTTAAAGCTCTTTACTGGCCTCATTTTCCATGCATTTTCACTGCTGCCTCTCAACAGGAAAGAGGCAACTGCTATTTCTATCCGACCCTGTGCCAGGAGAGGAATGCCTGCAGCCCTTTTAACAGGCAGCTGCCTAATTTTACATGTTGGTATTCTTTCTATCTGCTGTTCACTGTAGCTCAGAAAGGAAGAGCTCCAAGGATTACTGATTTTCCTTAACTTTTTATTTCTGAACTAATAAGGATCCCCTTAGCCTCTTGAAATTCCTGAAGCCATTTCTCTTCTACTTACTTGCAGGTCAATCGTTCTTGGCCATCTCTTCTCTGGAAAAACATTTCTCTCCGTCTTTCAAGAAATAGAGTTATTCTGGGTTTCTTGAGGTTAGAAGGACACACAGCCTTCAGTTTACAAGGACAACCATTTACCTGCTCCTAAAGAATATTTCAATAAAGGGACTAATTCAGATCCGACACTACTGAGTTATGCCACCGATAAACACTGACTGTAATTTTGTGCAAGCTCTCATGACAGGAAGTCAAAATATCTAAGATTGTACATCAAGGCCAGGCAGACCTTTAAAAAGGAAAGCTGTCATCAAGTAATTTCACATACCCACTTCTTTAGAAAACAGAGGAAAGAAAGAAGGTGAGAATGGACAGAAAGCTGACAGTTGAACTGTGAAAAGCTAAACATGCTTTCAAACATGATTAAGTGGCTGTATATGCAGAGTCACTGATCAAATGTGTGATTCAGTTTGCAATTTTACTCTGGACTAATATTTAATAATAGATTAATATTTAAGCAAAATACCTAGGGCCACAGGTAGCATGACAAACAGAACCTTGTTGATTTAAAAAATAATTTTATCATGGAAGCAGAATCCTTTCTCTAATCTTGCAGATGAGTTCCTGAATCCCTCACCGTTTTTTGTGTGTGTTGCTGGAATTCAAATACAGGGTAAAGTTTTAAGTAATGAAGTAGCACTCCTGTCCTGCTTGAGCTCAGTAAAAAGTTGATCATGGCCTTATATACTGGTGACACTTTTGACAAGGCTTTTGGGTTTTTTCCTTTAGTCTGTGACAAACTCATGAACATGTATGGATGGAATGTCATCAGGTTTCACTAAATAGCTATTGCAATTCAATCTTTTATATTGTCTTGGCTTTCTTGCATCAGGGAAGGTTGTCCATTTACTTGGTATGCATTCAATTTTCAAATCTGTCTGCCTAGACTTCAATTAATTCTTAGCCACTCCAAATAGAATGTGATTTTCAAAGATAATCAATCCTTAGGTGATACCCTCACTGTGCTGCTCATAAGAATTGCATTGGTAAAGTATCCCAAACCAAAGCCAACACACAGGGAAGCAGGAAGGAGCTTTTTATTTGGGAAAACAGCTTAGGTTAGCATGTTCATACCAGATTTAATGTGTTATCAGATAGCAATGGAATCACAGGAGCAATATTTACATCAATAGTAATGAATACAGTAGAAAAAGAGCCCCTTTGTCTTTTTAGCCCCCTTACAAAAAAGACATTGAGGTGCTAGAGTGTGTCCAAGGAGCAACAAAGCTGGTGAAGGTTCTACAGAAAATGTCTGAGTGGCTGAGAGAAATGGGGCTCTTTGGAGAGCCTTGGCACTGTGGGGAGCCTTGTCACTGTCTACAACAGTGAGCCTTGTCACTGTCTACAACAACCCAAAAGGGTGTAGTAGCAAGGTGGGGGTCAGTCTCTTTTCCAAGAAATAAACAACAGCTACAGAACAAGAGGAAACAGGAGATGTTTAGATTGGATATTAGGAAAAATTTCAACATGGAAAGGGTAGTCAGGCATCAGAAGAGCTTTCCCAGGGAAGTGTTTAAACCATCACTCCTTGTTGTGTTTAAAAGACCTGTGGCACTGAATGACACCCTTCAATGGGGGGCTTGGCAGCGTTAGGTTAATGGTTGTACTCAATGATCTTATAGGAATTTTCCAACCTAGATGATTTGATAATTTTAAAGGGTTCTATGATCACTTTAAACATAATTTCCTTGTTCAGAAGTTGCACCCATGAAGGGTGATGTCTTGATGCCAGTGCAACAATCTATTCACTTCAGGGGATCAGCATTGCATAATCATCTTTCCACTAGGAGTCCTCAAAAAGATCTGTAACTTCCACTTAAGGAACCCCCCAGAAAAAGCTGATTTTGCATTCTCTAAATAATCTTTTATATTCCTGACCTACTCCTCTACACAGAAGACTGAAATTTTGAGAATTAACTTCCACTACATTTTCTTGTGGCAGTGCTTAGCAATGCTCCATTCCTCCACCTAACTGAGTCCTTAAGTGTGCATAAGAAAGAATTTGCTCCAGGACTGTTGCCTCCCTCTCTTGCAAGTGTAGGACTGGCCAAGAGTTCCCAAGGTTATCTGAGGCAGGGGTACTCAAGTGACATTATGCAGTGGATAAGCAACCAGGTCACAAATCAAGGGACAAGGCTGATGAATTCAAACATTATATGAACATTTCTGTCATTCTTTTCCTTTTTAATACTCTGCTGCTTTGTGCTTGTAGTTTATCTCTTCTAAGTATTTTTATTTTATTCAGAAGCTACATAGCTTACCACACATGAGCATTACAGAAGACTGGAACACAGATAAGACTGCTTCAGAATCATTTCATTTCCAAGTAATTTTGAATCTATGTTTCTGTAAATAATAAAAAATGGAATAAAATCTATTGTGCTTTAGTTCTTAAGAGTAAGGAAATAGTGTGTAAAGAAAGAGTTTCTAGTGAATAGCAAAATACATCAGAAATCAAGCAATCTGATTTTAGGGGTCTTTCACCTAAAACTAATTCTATTACCTCTAGCATCCATATTTTGTAAGAATGCCTCTTGATCTATGCTATATCTCAGTTTTCTATAAGTGAGCAGGAAATACTTCTTGCCTCTCATGCATGTTTTAGTTACCATTCATCCAGAATTGCAAGACAATCCACTATTGCAGCAGTGAGGGCAAAACAGGAATAATTACCTAGTTATTCATTCCAGCCCTGTAAGATATTCAAGGACATTTAGGCAAAAATTATGACACTATCAGGGATGGGAAAGAGAATAGCATTTCTTTTGACCAGTTTTTAACATTTCTTTAACTGTTGTACTATTTAGGTTATCATTTTTAAAGTCCTTAAGCCCTCTTTTCAGAGAAATACCTACTAAAAGAAGGTCTCCAATAAAAAGCTCTTGCAATTGTATCAAAAAGTGTTATGGCATGATATTTTTCCATTAAAAAAACATTTTTACATCAAAAATCATAAGACAGAAAAATTACACAAGAGAATTATTTTCTGTAAAACACAATCTTACCCTACTGATCAGACAACTTGACACTATGAACAGCCTAAATCCCTCATCCCTATTTGTTCCAAGCCAGTAAAATAGCCTTACACATTCTCAAGAAAACCAACCAAAACCATCACATTAAAATAAATATCATGGTGATATTTGTATTCCCTGACTGCAATCTCATGTCTCCCTCTCAGTGGTGCAGAAAATTAAAACCACCTGTCAAGTCTTACATTACCAAATTAATTAGATAGCTGAAAGCTAGGAACAGGGAGCAGTAAAGGAAGCTATAATGTATGTGAAAGGATGTTCATGAGCTCATTAATTACCATCTATTGGAGGGAATTATGCTGACTCTTTCTATGAAGTACATTAAGACATTTGGGTATTGTCCTGAATCATAATTGAATGTTTACCTTTTTGACAAGAGGTATAAACTACTTTATGAAACTATTTTTTTCATTCACATATTTTTAAAAGGAATGGGACACAAAAAAAGAGGATAGGTAAATAGTTGGTATTTAAAAAAAAATTCAGTCTTTAAAACTTTAATTGCCAATAAGATATATTCTCTGCCAAGACAGGCTTTTTTAAAGTTTTTAATTAAAAAAAAAAAAAAAGAAGGAAAAAACCTAAACAACTGTCAAGAATGAGAAATACCAGTTGTCAGCAAAAAGAGAGGTAACCTATAATGATACCACCACAGTGCTATAAATGTTAAATCTATTACAATTAGTTAATATGAACATTGGTATAAAAAGGAGAAAAAATTCAATAAAAATAATATATTTTTAACGTGTGATTAATCATATTATTTGAAAAACTGTACACACAGAGATGAAAACATCAGCGAGGCATAAAAATACAGAAGGAAACATGTAAAAAATTTTTGAACCTATTTAGTACAGTAATTCTAAATTTAGCTCATTCTAATATAATTATAAATGTTTTCCAAAGTACGGTTTTATACTAGAAGGATATTTTGTGGCACATCTTTCTAGCCATAAATGGTGGAATAAGGATGATTTGAAGCTTCTGAGAAGCACATTTTCAAAGGATAGCAATTACCAAATTTGAGCACTGATGTAAGGAATGTTTAAAAAGGAAGAGTGAAATAAAAGAACAGCTAATCAAGAGTTCATTTCCAAAATTACTGAAAGTCCTACAAGTACAAGTCAGGTCAGTGATGATGAATTTCCATAGTGTAACAAACTAATATATAATCAAGAGAATTTTCTGAAATTTTAAACTGATAATCAGAAATACTGTTTTATCTGATTTGGCAAAAATGGGACAGAAATCTTCCATCACTGCCAGTTCATTGCCATATCAGATTCTTTATTGCACTGCAACAACAACAAGAGCAAAAAAAATCAAGTTTCTTTAAGAATCTTATTTAAGGGCTCGCTAATATTGAAGGTAAAGATATTGAATGATTTATGTTTTATTTCTGGTACTTTCAAATACTTGCACATTCTTCTTTTAAAATAAAAGAAGTTTCTCTTGCTAACTCACATAAACTACAAAATTATTATCTTCATTATATAGTTCTACATTTTATCAAACTATATATTTTAAGGGGTATCAACATGTCTCTCAGGGGAAATAATATTAAAATGTGCAAGAACTTTCTCTTCCAGATTTAAAATAATGCAGCTCCTTTACCTATATTGTCTCAATATGGTATTAACCAATCCAGTGCCCAATGGATATTATTTATTTGATGCAAATATTTTCTGATTCTTTTGGGGATTTTTGTTTGGATTTTTTTTAGGTCAGGGAAAACCTTCTACTAGAACAAGTTGCTGAATTCCCCATCCAATCTGGCCTTGAATATTTCCAGGGAATTGTTTTAAATACAGGTTTCTTCCAGTGCACATTCTATTTTCCAGCCAAAATAATAACACTTCACTTTATACATCTTTTCACAACTTCACTGAGTGAAACCAAGGAAATTTTGATATTCCTCACACTTTCTAGTCGATAAAACACAAGATCTAAAGGTAACTTAGAGCAGACTGGTCAGAGTAGTTGCCAGAACATCAGGAGATAGCCAAAGGAAAGACCAATGAAATTATTTTCTTCTTGCTTGATAATCAGCCAAAATCCTTCCTATGAGAGCTGAAACCTCTCAAAACACTGTGGCATGTATGCCCCCTCCTGAGAGCAACTTTTTAAAGATCCAACTATAATGACTAGACTATAAACATGACAACTTAAAGAGAAATCCATCACATTATCAAGGGCATGTATAGGGATTGAATCGACATCATGGGACACGTCTACACTTTGATTCTGCAGTGAGAGTTTCATGATGTGCAATGAAAGTCTGCAAAGTTGCATTTACTTCTTTTTCTGACATCCTTTAAAACAAAGACATAATTCAGTTCAGTATAATGAATATATTCATTAAACTTGAAAATATTTTATTTTAAGATAGGACAAACTATATGACAAAAACCAATGTTTCAGGTGTCCTGCCCAATAAAATCATGAGAAAAAAATGTAAAATGTCTTTGACAGAGGTTAGGGCTGGATCCATTTGCAGGTTAACACTCAACCAAATTTTTTAAAGTTACTTGCTATGAAAAAAGATTTCCCAAAATGGTTATAAGGTTTCCAACTAGATAAGAATTCCAAGTGCTAAAGGTTAACTCTTTACTTTAAAATATTGGAATATCAATTAAAAAATTTGCTGACCTTATCTTGGAGGATCTTTTAAAATTGGAAAGTCTTTCAAAACAGACACATCTGTCAGAAATAATGGTCGTATAAAAAATGTATCTCAAGGAGGGAAATAGGTGAAATAAATTTTCAATGTATTTTTGTCTCCTTAGTTTCAGGGGCAAGGACATTTCAAATTATTATCAGATTTTCATTACATCACTCCCTCCTTATTCATAATTTAGACACAGTTTAGAGCCAGATTTTTTGACTTCAGCACTTAAAATCAAGCTCTTAAGTTGATAGTGAGGCAACCAAAAAAAATATTTGACTCAAAGTGCTAAAGTAACCAGGATTTATGCAGCGCAGAAATCTTTCCATGTTGTACAAACATTCATGCAAATAGGGACAGTGCACCAACAGGTCAACTTTAAACCAGAATTCATTATCAGAATTAAAATGTATGTCAAACATGTTTTATTGTCTCCTTCCCTGCACTGGAAAAGCAAAGTTAAATTCTTCCAGTCACTCATAATTCCTCTATTATGAAGTAAACAAGTGAAAGCATTTTCCAAAATCGGTTCAGGCATCTACATTCACTTACACAATTGTGAATGGAAGAATATTCTGCAATACTTCCAATTTATTGCACAGGTTCTTTACAGTGAAATAAACTTTAACCTAGGAAATTACATTTTTAAGAGACTAACCCTGAGGCTTGTCCAGACCCTATCAATTCATCCCTCCTTACTCTGTTTTACTTTTATTATTTTACACAGTGTCCATGACCTATATACAATGATTGAACATTTCTGACCCTCAGGAGAAAAACGTGTCTTCAGAGAATTTGAATGAGAGATGGGAAATCTTTCAAACAGGGAAAAGAGAGAATTTTCAAACATATTCAAAATTATGGAAAAATCTCTTCAGCCAGAGTAAAAAAAAAAACAAAACCAAACCACCCAAAGCCCGAAGGGTCAAGACTAAGTAGATTAACAGAGGAGGTAAAGGACAAGGAAGTCAAAGTTTATGTGGTGCTGTCAATAAAAAAGATAGACTTATTTCAACAGACTATTTTTACCTGCTTAAAGTACTCCTTTGATACATCAACTAAATTAATGTTTTTCTTAAAGTGATCAGCTATGACGCTCCTTTTACTTCTAGTAATAAAATTAAGAAACAGCATGTTANTACTCCTTTGATACATCAACTAAATTAATATTTTTCTTAAAGTGATCAGCTATGACGCTCCTTTTACTTCTAGTAATAACATTAAGAAACAGCATGTTAAAAACAAACCCCAACCAACAAACAAAACAAAATAAGCCTTAAGCAAAAGCAGGTTAAGAATTTAAGGAAAAAAAAATTCCAGTTCAGCTCAAGATAATCTATGCATAAATCTGCAGCAGATTTGGACTTGCACCAAGAGACTTAAGTTTTATGCAGTGTAGTATCACTCTGCCACTTGTTTAAAAAAATCCATGAGTATTGAAAGAAAGCAATGAGCAAATTTCCTCAATAAAAATATTTCTTGCTAGGTTGTAATTTTTTAGAATTAATAATACAGAAAAACAACTGCATTTAAAGAGAGTGATTATATTTGCATATCTCTTTATATATGAGTAGTACATATAACATTACATAAAGATATGGAAATGCACAGGAAATGCAAAGGAACTGTTTACTATGAAACACATCAGAGACCATGTTTGTCACAGTGTGAGATAAAGCACTAGATAAATCAGCTGGGAGAGAATCAAATCCTTTTTTGATGAAATAATGCAAAGAAATATTTATATGTATTCCAAGAGTAGCCACAAGCCTTAGCAATTCACTTATATGTTTTTCAGTCAAGAAGTGTGTGTTCTCTAGCAGGCAGGATAAAATTATGTAAATAGAAAGGTATCACATGTGATGCAAAGCTGACAGCTTAAAATTAAAATCTCTGAGATCCTGGGGAAAAAAAATAAAAATGGAAAGAGCGAATGGTGGGACACTGGAGATTCAAGGAAGAATTAGAAATAAAAAATCAGATGCCCTTCTAGTGTTTTAGGCATCCCAGCAAAACTGAACACTTAGGGATGATTTCCAGTTGACTGATGTATTATGCAATTTAGCACCAGGAAACAGCAAAGTGTGACAGCTGTCCCTGAGAAACACAATAAAATAATCACTTGGCGACCATCCCAGTGACAACGATGGGTACCAAAACCCACTTTGTAGCCATTGAGGGCAACCATGTCTTTACAGAGGAAGAAAGTGATGAACAATCCATACCCTGGTGTTTTAGGAAAACTCTCTGAATGAAGGACGACATAGACAGACACATATCTCAATAACTTTACCTGCTCTGAAGGGTGTGTGTTTTCTGTCATCCTTTCTTTATGCAAGGAAATCCTTCCAGGCTTTGTGCATGCCTGGGTGTTTAGAGCTCCTGATGTACAAATGTTCACTGATTCCTGCCTCCAATTGTCTCACACAGACACTTTTCACACCCTGAAAGTCTAGGAGGGACTGCTTTGAATGGAAGACCATTGATGAATAAGTCACAGCTGGAGTAAAATCTGAGTGGAGTTAATTAAACACCTCAGGCTATTCTGGTAGTTCATGTATCCTATATTTAGCCCAAACTCAGAAAAGAAGGAACTAAGAAATCATATTCCATCCCATTATATAGTATCTTACATAGCATACACCTGTCCTCTTTCCCTACAAACCAGGGTGTAGAAGTGTTTGTGCCACTCATTTTGAGTGTGAACCTGCCTGGTATCCCAACCATCACTCTAACCTAATCTCTTGGGGACTAAAGCACAGGGAACAGATTTAAGGCCCGCAGATTTTTTTTTTTTTTGCTATTCATTTACCATCAGTATAGAAAATTGCACAGCCCTGAGGCTCCCTGCTGAAGAGTTCAAAGCCCTTTTACATATAAAAGGGAATTAAATCCTCATAACTATTTCCCATTTTATCCTCCACTACATAGAAGACGAGATTCATTATACTGCTTCTCTAATTTGCTGCTCAAGGGTAGTGTCTTCTATGCCTGAGAATAGTCTAGCCTTCTAGACTGTGAAGTGCTGCTCTAAAGTTGCTGTAGAGAGCCCAGTCAGGAGTATTTAGAGCAGACATAGAGAGAAAAATTCAGGTGGATCTTCCTGTGCATCGGTTTCTCACTGTTACCTCTTGCCCTATTGCCCAGCACCACTGAGCAGAGCCTGGACCCATCCTCTTGACACCCTCCCTTCAGATACTGACTGATTCATTCATCTCATTCATCTCTTCTCGAGGCTGAACAGGCCCAGCTCCCTCAGTCTTTCCTCATGTGACAGATGCTCCAGTCCCTTAATCACCTTTGTTGTCCTCTCCTGGACCTGCTCCAGGAGCTCTGTGTTTCTCTGGTACTGAGGAGCCCAGAACTGGACACAGCACTCCAGACATGGCCTGACCAGGGCTGAGTAGGGGGGCATGATCACCTCCCTCCACCTGCTGGCAATGCCCCTCCTAATGCTCCTCAGGGTCTTTTTGGCCTTCTTGGCCACAAGGGCACACTGCTGGCTCATGGCCTGCTGTCCACCAGGACACAAAGGGCCTTTTCCAGGGAGCTTTTCCAGTAGGTCATCCCCCAGCCTATGCTGGTGCCTGGGGTTATTTTCCTTGAATTTCTGGCAGGCTGTGACTGGGTTGTAAAAGCACAGAAGTTTAATGATCAAAACCTTAAGCCAGGTGAGCCATAAGGCAAAGGGTTCCGCAGGAGTTTCTCAATAAATAATTTTAATTTGAAAACACTGTTGTTTGGCTGTTTGAGGGTTATTATTGAATGCCAACTGATCAATTTCAGATTGTTTCTCATGAATGATCATTTATTTTCTCACAAATGTTTATGTGAATGAAGCATATACTTAAAACTGATAAGTTGATTTAAAAATCATTAATATCCATTCTTAATCCAAATTTATACTCATTCATCTGTAGTCAACACTATTTCTTTGTGTATTTCTTCACAATTATGTTTTTAGCAGAGATACAGACCATGAGCACACCAGTAATTCTAGAACTTATTTTGAAAGTGGAGAACACTGTTTTTTTATAAAATGTGGCATAGCAAAAAAACCCTGAAGAACCCAATCATGTGTGTGTTCTAAGCAAATTTTTGCTGGTAAGGTGAAAAAAGCATTTTTGGTTTTAAGCATCAGATTAAGAAAACACAAAAGTTCATGATTATTTTCATCTGCATTCAGGAAAACAATTAATACGAGTCAAAATTTCAGTATCTTAAAGGCTTGGAGGATATAGCTTTTCTAGTGATAGTTATACATTCTCTCCCTACCAAGAATATTATGCTCAACTAGAGTATTACTCTTTTATAAGTAAGTTTCCTTGACATAAAAGACTTGATTTTAGTAACTCTAACTGAACTATGTTCAGTGTAGATCTTAAAAACTGCTCTAAATTAACTGGGCAGTTGTGTTGTTTGCCTGTATGTCTACAGCAGGTTTTTAGTCCCCCATAGACACACACACACACAAACAAATATATATATATTTGCACAGAGGACACAGCAGTTCTATTCAGCATGAATTACAATTTGCTTGCCCTTGCTTATGCAGAAATGATTTATGGGGTGCTCTTTATCTCCCCTATACATGTACAGAGCAGTATCTAGAGAGGTAGAGGAAATTCCCATACACAGAGTAGCAAAGACTGCATTGATTACAATGAAGAAATTCAATTTACTTGTTAGTTGTTCTTCTGGGAACACACTTTGGGAGGAAAACTGAGCCATGAGATGTAGGCAGCAAACAGAGCACAAATCACAAGCGACACAATGATCTGGCATTGCTGCTTATTCCTGGTATAACATTGATGCACATTCACAACATTGAAACTACAGACAATCAGGCTGCTAGTCCTGGTGCTCACAGGACTATTGTTTAATACTCTTTCTAACACACCTTCACTCTTCTTGTCATCACTTCTATACATGTAGTACCTGACTTGAATACAATGTGTGTCAGATCCAAAAACTCTTCAACATACACTTAATTTTAAATGTATATTACTTTAAATGTTTAAGAATAAATTTGTGCATAAGCATTTTTCTTGGAATGGAAGAATATTTTTTAATCTGAGCATACTTAGGTGCTTATAGAAGAGGGAATCTGTGCCTTATAAAATCTAGTAAAAGTTTAAATATTTGTGAAAGCCTACATGGGTTTTAAAAATACCCACCCAAGACAGCCCTGACAGCTTTGTCATATGAAAGGCTAGTTGTAAAAGTTTGCATAAGTACCTTTCCTTTAAATTTATGAAACATAAATAAATTGAAGAGAAATTCTTATGTAACTTCACTAATCATTGACTTCTGGGATGATTTAGGAGTTCTAATGTAGATGTGTGTGATGGAAGGATATAAACATTGTTCACAGAAATATTTGCCTTTTTAAGGCCCCATTTAATCTCTTATCTTCTAATGATAAGTGCTGAGCAAATTCTCTCTGTGTTCTCCCAAGCTGATATACCACAACAGGAATTTATACTTTCTTTATGAACAATGGGTCCTTACAGCTATGGTGTCAGGAAGATTAATTCTTTTCATACAAGGACCAAATACCTTTTTCTGTCTCCTACAACAGAGTTATAGCTCTTTCATACTTTCTTGTAAAGAAAACATTATTTCTTGTATTAGTCAGGTTTTTCTTTGAAAACTCACAATGAAAGTATGCTCTGGGCATCACAACTGGGTTTCACTTAGGGTTGAAAACCTCCACAATCAATTTAAGGTAAATATTCATGTTATACTCCTTTGGTTAAAGGAATGCTGGAATATGAGTATTTTATAAACTTTTTCTGAAATCTATAGCCCTCATTCTCCCTCAAAACACTCAGATTTTATCATTCATTGTATTGCTTCATTTTATCTACAGACTTTTCCTACCTGGTTAATATATGCAAATGTTAATTCCTTGGCTTACTCCATTAAATGCATTCCCAGTAATTCACCTTCTCCTCCAAATGCCCAACACCTTGCACCAGGTGTCTTCTGGAGCCCATCCTATGTGGTGAAGTACTCAAGACAACCATCCACAAGTGCTACACCAGCCAGTCCTCTTGTTTTTATACTACTGACCTTCTGTTTCAAGCAATGTTATTGACAACCATTAAAAGACATAAAAAACACTTTCACAGTGAAGGAAAACATGCAGCAAAATTTGTGCAACCCTATAGCAATGTTCAGTGCAGGAGGAGAAAAACATTTTACTTTAAAAATGTTTTGCTCATACAGCCAAGCCCTCATATGCCCTGAAATGATTACATCCAAGCAGACTGCTCAGCACACAGGCACAAGTTGTATGAACCCATTGGTTTGGCCAGAATTTCATGCAATGACATAAGAAGGCAAGATAGTTTTTATCAAGCCTTCATTACAACATGTTTTTTTCTTAGACAGGAGACTGTGTGCTTGTTTTGATCTAATAATGGTTAAGAAAATTTGTGCATCTGTCCTCTTTAATTTCTGTGAATTTCCTTTAGGCTCCTGATGTACGTCGAGTCTCCAACTGTGTTCTCTTTCTTTTTTTTTATTACTTCTTAATTGCCTGAGGCTGTTCTGCTCTGGGAGCAGGCTCTCTTTTCTTAGTTTCTTCTCTGCTTTCCCAGACTGGTTGCCCTGAGAATTGTCCCATTGGTATTCTGTGGATAACCCAGTGTCACTTATTCCTGCCACTCTAAAAACCTTTCTCACCTTCTTTTTTCTTGCTTCTACATTCAGGCATTACCTTCATTCACCCTTCACACCAATTTTAGTGTTATCTACATTTAATGCCACTACAAATCTCAACAACAATATTTGCCCCTGCAGATTGAAAGAGGCATTTCAGAGCAACATCAGTGTCAGAGAAAGCCTTGAGAGGAGCTGGTGGTTTCAGAAGAATCTGAAAGGGGAACTGGATCCAGAATATTCCCCAGAAGTGAAGAAATTCTGTAGGAACTGGGAAAAAAAGTATGTCTGTGCATGTAGGCTTCTCTGCTGATCACAGGCATAATGGAGATTAGGTTTAATGTATTGAAACACTTTGTCTGGTTTGTTTCTGACCAATAGCACCATTCACTAATTTGTGTTTGTTTTTTTAATCATAGATTTAGCTAAGTAGAAATTATGAGGGAAAGCAAACATTCATTATTACTATATACAAACAAGCATGCTTACAGAGAAAATGCTTGGTGATACTTTATTATCTCTTTCACATTTGAAACCTCTTTACCTGATATGACAAGATAATCAATTAAATGATGTATACTTACATCACAGCTACAATCTTACAAACATAATGACTGCACAAGAAATACGGTGCAACATAATTTTGTGGTACTTTTCTTCATTCTTTAATCACACATTTATTTCACGAATCTTCCTAGTTTATGAACATTGTTTGAACCCCAGAGATCTCATAAATGGCATAAAAATTCAAACACTTCAAACTTGCAAATAGTTTATATTCATCTCCCAACCTAACAAACTCCAAACTTAGAAATTAGCATGCCTTCATGCTTTATTTTTTTAGCACCTAGTGTTTTAAACTGATGCCTTATTCTGCATTAAAGTCATCACAGATATAGCTCTACTCCATTTCCATTAGGTCAATTAACAAAGGTCTTGTTTAGATAGATATTGCACCTTTGAGAGGCCTTTCCACCTGTTCTGCTACAATTCTCAGAAACCTCAATATACCAATAAGATTAAACTCTGGGTGAGAATCCTGTGACAATATAAAAAAAAATCAGTAGATATCCTATTTACGTGTATTTACACATAAATAACTGGCACTCAGTAATCTCTTAAGTTTTACAGAAAGCTCAGGTCAAAAAATATCCCCAAAATATTCTGTATTGTTATAAAGTGGGGACATATTTTTCTGCTTTGACTATCATGAGGTACCTTTGCAAAAAATACTTGCTCGGAAGTTTCTCAAAAAACTAACAAGTGTTGTGGGATTCATGCTGCACAAGCAACTGAGCAAGTTTGTCTGATGGATATGGGTTTGTTTTGTTGTTTTGGTTTTGTTTGTTTTTTTTTTTTTTTGCATAATGGGAAAATACTTGCATTTTCCTGTAAAAGCACAGACCTGTAGCAGGACAAACACATAGGAAGTGCCACTAACAAGAGATACAAAGCAGGTAAAAGGATTTTTTGAAGCTGAATCATGCTCCATGTGAGTTAAATACAAGGTATTACTAACAGACACACACAGGTGATGTAACAGCACAACAAAAACTGAGGTATCCTGACACAGAATGAGGTAGGTTGCCAGTAAGATTTGTCTGTAGCATGCACTTTACATGCAATTAGTTTTCCTGCATTAATTCAAGAGGGTTGCTTGAAAATTATGATTTACTACTTAACAGTTTTTTTATTAGAGGCAGGCATTTCCTCCTTTGTTTTGTTGTCAGGATTGCAGTCAGGAGGCAGCTATAATCCTAAAATGCAGTGCTGTGGTAAAAATTGAATAAAAATAAAAATAAAAATATTAATTAATCACCTAACCACTAAGGATCCTACAAAAATCAGTGATAATACAGATGTTTTCATGTTACCAGTGTATATTTTAATAAAACTCTTATCAGCCAAGAAAGCATATGGCTTTTGACAGGACACAGCAGGTTAAAGCACAACTTAAAAATCATTGACTTCACCGTTAATTAATCTCTTTTAAATATTAAGAGTGCAAAATACGCTGTCTGACAAGTCTGAGGTATGCTTTTATAAAACATTTAAATACCCTCATCAAATAGAAGCAGTTCTCTGAAAAACAGGTAACTATTTACAAAGTTACATCAACAACTAAATTGCTAGTTGTCATCAAATTATACAAGGTTAAGACTCTGTTAATTAAAAGCATTCAGAGACAAACATAAAACTAATATTATATAACTATATTATATAATATATAATATATAATAGTATATATATGTTTATATATATAACTAATATTATATAACTATGTTATATAACTAATATTATATAACTATGTTATATAACTAATATTATATAACTAT
>VZRH01007890.1:902010-966631 GCA_013397555.1 Urocynchramus pylzowi | reverse complement strand
ATAATAATAATAATAATAGATGTGAAAACACAGGACTTCCAACAGAAGGACACAAGGTAGCAAAATGTCCTTAACTTCAATTCTGTTCTCTGTACCTTACTCATGATAGATTTAGATTAAGTATTAAAAAGGAATTTTTTATGGTGAGGGTGGTGAGACTGGCACAGGATGCCCAGAGAAGTTGTGAATGCCCCATCCCTAGAATTGTTCAAGGCCAGGTTGGATGGGGCTNGCTGAGGCCCTGGCACAGGTTGCCCAGAGCAGCTGTGGCTGCCCCATCCCTGGCAGTGTTCAAGGCCAGGTTGGATGGGGCTCTGTGCAACCTGGTCTAGTGGAAGGTGTCCTTGCCCATGGCAGGGGTCTTGGAACCAAATGATCTTTGTGGTTCCTTCCAACCCAAACTATTCTGTGATTAGTATTTTGTTTCAATTGCCACACATTTATACCCCCTTTATGATCATCACTGCCTCATTCTGAGTATGGTTGGTGAATACCTGAGCTGTAGCATCTGCTCCAGCAGCCCTGTCTCTAGCCTCCTTCCATGCCCTTCTTTCCCTCTTGTGCTGGTACAGCCCTAGACTGTATCTGGGCAGAACTGGACTAGAAACCTGTGTGACCTTTTTTTTTTTCCCCCAGAAGGCTGTTTCTTGTTAACCTGGGTCACTTCCCTGACCTGGCTCTCCATGTGGTCCTGCAACAGCTGAATGGCTCCCACAGAGGGTGTAGGGATGTGAATACATGTGGAGCAGGGTGTTACCATCATAGAACAAAGCACCTATCAAAATAGATTGCCTCAGTGACCAGATTGCTGTTTGGTGTTTCATTTTATCCCCTGTGTTTGCTGAAAGACTATACATTCAGGGGCTTTTGGGGTTGTTTTTTACTAAAGTGGCATTCAAGCACTCAGTTAAAAAGAGTTAATATTTTTTTTAGTGCTTCCATAGAGCTGCACCACAGCACTTGAGTGGAGCATCACCATGAGTGCCTTCAGTTTCATAACAGCATTGAACAATGGTGTGATATTATTATTCTCATTCTGTAGAGGTGATCAGATTGAGGGCAGAGCTGCCTACTTTTCCATGTCTGATCTCCAGGATGCTTGCCATCTGCTAAAAAAAGTGACATTTGTGGTGATGGTAGGCATTACTATGATGTTTTGTGTGTTCAGGTGAAATTTCAGCTAGTATCCATCTTCATTTCAGGTAAAGCAACAAGTAGGCAACATCAAAGCTTATGATGAGTAAATTCTTGAGTTTTTGGAAAAATCAAGTTGCCAAGCAAAGATGGCATTTGTTCACCCTAACCATAAAACTATCCTGTCTTCTGTTAATTTTTTGTCTCATTTGCAGTGCACCTTCCAAAATCTGCAACTCATTGAGAATTTGCAGAGTAGTTGCTTGTCCCATAGCCTAGAGTCCTTCTGTGTATCAAATAAAATGTGGGTTGTGTGAGGGAACTGTACTGGGGAGGACGAAAGGACAAACTGGGCTTCTCTGGGTGCTCACCACACAGGGGGACTTCCACAGCTTTCCCAAATATGGCAGGAGGGAGAAATGAGGACCTCTTCCATTATGTGGAGACTGAATTAGACAAAATGATGAAGAAAGTGTGCTAACTCATGACCAGGACCTGTGTGGGTCATAGGCACGCTGCAGTGGATGGGAGATGAAGGTCTTCTTTTCCATTCCAGAAATTCTCCCACAATGTGAGTTATTGAAGGATTTTGATTCTGTTCAGCAACTTGATGAAGGTTGGGAGCTAAGGCAAGACAAATGTCTGATACTCCATGGGAAGGAAAATTTTTTCTCATTTATTTTTGAAGGCCAAATGTTTTGTCCAGAGGACCATCTGCAAAGAGTGCATGGATGGGCTCTCGTGCTGTCTTCCATTCTTGCTTTTGTGGGCAGGAAGAAGCCTTTGTTACTGAGCTGCTTCACTGAGTCAGTTCATAGTGGGATGGGCTGCTGAGCAGAGAGGTGTTGCTGTGTGCATTTTTCTTCCATTGTGCTTACAAGTTCAGTTGCACTATAACATTTTGAGGAAGTGTATGACTTAAAAGCAGAGAAATTGTGGAGAGTGCCTACAATCAGAACTAGATCTCTTTCTGTACTTTATAGCTGTGCTAAATTTTTTTTTTAGTGCATTCTTTTTATGAGCAGATAAACTGGCAGAAGAGATATTTTGAAGCCTGATAAAGTGTCGGCTTTGTTGTCACATGATCTAGGTTGCATTCCTGACACAGCCACTGGCTTTTTTTATGGCCTTGGGTAAGTCTTGTAATCTCTCTGTGTTTCAGCTTCTCCCTTTGCAGAGGAGACAGAATAAAAACAGGTAGATAGGTTTTTTGAAATTGTCTTTTCCATCTTTCTTAAATGTGTGTAGAGTTGGAGACCTCTGAGAGACTCTATGCCCTGAATACGAAGGGATGTCAACTTTGACAAGCCACTGAATACCCTAAAAGTCATGTCTTGTCAACCACATCCAGCTCTGGATTCAATTCAATGCTTTGGTCCTTGTGGGTTTTTTTTTCCTTTTTTTCCTGACTTGAACAGAAACAGGCTGACATTTAGAAAGTGGTTCATTATTGTTTCCTTTTGGTGTTTCTATGGCTTATCTAACATAAAATCAGTGCCCTTTTTTTCTCCCAAACAAAGATGGAATGGTATTCCATGGGAGTATTTTTTGTAAAAGTAGAGTTTCTAAAATGTGCTGGACACTCCAAGTCTGGTGTCTGAAATGTCATGTTCATGCTGATGGAAACAGCAGGCTTAGGAAACTTCATTTCCTCCTACAGCACTGCTGAGGCATTTTCCTCATGACTGGGAGAGACAATCTCTGAGACCAGGAGAACTGATCTGGTAAGATACAGCTGTTTCTTTCCTTGGTCTCATAAGCTCCTCTCAAGAGCACCAGTGAAATAACATCATCAAAACTAAATGTTTCACAAGTTGGCTGGTTCTCCATTATGAATTCAGGAGTGTCCATAATCCATTTTTGATGTTATGAAAACATATGTTGAATAACCATTAGATGGAAAATTTTTTCCTAGAAAGTGGGAAAGAAAGGGGTTCTTTCAGTCCTGTCCCTTGCTGCCAGACAGCAGTGTCAAAAATTTATGAACAGATGCTCTGTAGTGTGCCTGGTAGATTAGGTCATTTCAAAACCTCAAAGCTCCAATGGGTGGAAACCTTTACATTTCCAGCTGAAGTTTATACATCAGCAGTTTTTAGCCATTTGCTTCTGCATAAATAAAGTCTTATTGTTATTTAAGCTGAAATAACTTTTTCAGCTTTCCTATATTTTTATTCTAAACTTATGAAGGTGAGCACTTTTAGTCTCCAAGACATGTTGGTCTTCCCATTTTTCTGGCCATCCAGTGTGCTTCTTTCCACCCCCTCTAACCTCTGTTGATTCTACTTGACTCTGGGTGTTCAGGGCTGTGTACAGTGTTCCATATGAAGGTCTATCAGCACTGTGTACAAAGGCATAAATACCTTTGGATTTCTACTGACCATTATTTTTGTGATTCATCACAGATTTGTATCTGTCTTCCTCACATCTGTAAAATACTTGTGTGTTTGTCTATGTCACCAGCTGCTTGTTTTCATCATTTTTCATGTAAGTCCTCAGCTTGAAGCAGATATTCTTAGAATGGTTTGGGTTGGAAGGAACCTTTAAAGGTCATCTAGTCCAATTCCCTCTATCATGGATGTCTTCAACTAGATCAGGTTGCTCAGAGTCCTGTCCAATCTGATTTTGAATGTTTCTGGGGATCTGGAACATCTACAAACTGTGTCTCATCTACCATTCAGCATTATCAGATACTTTCTACTCTTAACTTTTACCCCATTTTATTACCTTGGTTCTTGACTCCAGTTTCCCAGGTAATGATATTTCAGTCTTGCTGTGTTGATAACATCTTTCTATTTTCAGTCACCACAATTTTTGGATAGGCTCTTAATTCCTATGCCTCTCCAAATATGATCCCATCCTCAGATTGCTCTTCCATTCTCAGTCAGATGATATGATAATTTTATTCTTCAACTAATTTTTTGGTACTATATTCAAATTGGTGCATATCTATGTTAGATACATGGATTCTACTCTGTTTTCTCTGTTTAAAATATATTTATAAGGGACTGTAGTATGAGCTACCTTTGGTGAACCTGCATTGCATTTTTTTCAGTTGTCATTCATCTTTGTTTTTCAGTTATTTTTAGATTGATTTCTTGAGACTTATGTGGTCACACTGTCCGTTTCTCATTCTAATTCTCTTCTCACAGTAACTTTTGAACTTACTGTGAAATTTCAAGCAACCTTGACAGAGGACTACATGCCCGGAAAAAGAGAAGTTCCAAAAAACATACTGAAAATAAGTGATGTAAATAATAGGGCCTCTAAACCAAATTAGTGCTTCTACTGAACAGAAGACTTTCCAAGAAAAAGCTTAGAGAGCAGAGAGCTGATACAAAGAGGAGTTGAGGACAGAAATGCCCAGCTGTGATAAAAGCTTCTTTAGTAAGAGCTTGTGCTTTCCTTGATTCTGGATACTCCAGTCATGGGGAGCAAAGCTGGAGGATAGGAGTCTTTGTTTTGCCACTTGCCTTATTGGATAGCCAGCCATAAGACTAAGGAATACAACTTCCAAATCTCAGCAGAGTGACTTTACCCCCAAGTGCTTCTGCCTGTAGTTTGGAACAGCACTAGAAGATTCCTCTGTGGGCAACCAAAAGGTTCTGCAGCTGCCAGTATGTATTTTCTGAAGTGATGGATCATCCTTTGCCAGGTTAAAAACCATATCCTGAGAAGGGATAAATCAAAAAATGTTATTTCATGTACATCTGTGGCTCTTCCCCCTTTTCTCTCTGCCCCCCTCCACTTGCATGTAGCAGGGACTTTGCTTTGTATCAAGATTTTGTATCTTTGAAGTAATGCAGAAAACTTGGCTCTGTTCAACAGAGCAATGAATTAAACAGTTTCTTGAATCCCTTCCTGCCCTATTATTGGTGTTTTCGCTGTTGTGATTAAGATGCTGGTATGGTATGTAGTGGAAAAAAATGGTATTTTATAACAGAGCAGTATTCTGGTGACTTGCTGGTGATACTGTAACTATGCAGTGGAAAAGTGCTGGTTCTATGGTAAAATTAGTGATTATTTAAAATACAGACACATTACTCTAGACAGCCATGTAAGTTACTTTTTGAGAGGTAATAATAGTGTATTGTCAGCATTTCAGTTAGAAACGTGAACTTCATTTTTAAAAAATCTCCGAGCCTCCAGCTCATGAGTACTTTATTTAAAAAGTCAATTTGTCTCCCCCTTTGCTTTTCTTTGTGTGAAGACTTCTGAGAAGAAAAGATGAAGGGATGACTTTAGCAATCTGAATATACTTACCCCACCCTGGATGAAAGGAATTCTTTTCCGAAATGCAACTTGCCTGTTAAGCTCCTGATTTTAGATTCTCTCTCTCTTGCATCATCACATCCTCATGCCATGCCTTCAGGATAATAAAAACATGCAGAATCAGGTCCTTCTCAAAGTGTATTGTGAATTATTAATCTTCTATTTGCACCACATTTGGGATTACAGAGTGCTTGGTGCTTGCTAGCAGTATCTAAACACCCTTATTGTGTAATACTGGCATCACTGTCTTTTCCAGTGCTTGTGTGTGGCTGAGTGTGCCCCAAAGGGTGAGTTGTTAGTACACCCAGGCTTCAACCTTGCACCTTGTCAGGCTGAGGTGGGACTCTGCTCTGGTGACTGGTGCTGCCAAAACTTGCGCCTCTGAGCTGCTTGGGAGCAGGACTCTGCAGCTGGGAGCTCAGCAGAGGAGTGAAGGTCATGTAGCCAAAACTGGAGAAATAAAAATGAGTTTGAACAGGACCGTGAGGAGCTTGAAAATGGGAATTTGAAAGTGGTGAGGTTTCACACACTGAATGTGAAAATATCCCTGTAAAACTGACCTAGCAACAAATGAGAAGCTATATACAAACTCACCTCTTTTGGGCACTGTAAAAGAACTTTTGGTTTAAATAAGACATTCAAAAATATTTCCTGTGTGTCATAGAAACTCTTCCTGTAAAGATACTCTGCAAAAGTGTTTTGAAGTATTGTTTAATAAGATATTAGGACAAAGTCTGCATAGATTTTGCTTTTAAAGTTTGAATTTTGTACTTGGCTGTTTTATATGGTTACTATTTATAGTTGCAATAGAATGTATGCTTAATCTGGGTATTAATTCCATAGGTTATTTGGGGATTAGTAACACATGGATGTATGGCTCAAATGGGATCATATTTCCCAATGGACACTGTAGTGTGCCCATAGTAACAACAAAGCATGAGAGGAGTTGGTTCTTTGGGACCCCTGGGTTTTCTTTACGCTGTGTGTATTGTGCTTCTTGACTTCTCTCATTTGAAACCTCTTGTATAAATCTTTTTTAATTGCAAATATTGGAGAATAATGGGATTGAAGTGGTTTGTGTGTGTATTTATGTTTTCACAACTAATTGTACAAATATGTGTGTGGAGGAATTGTGATGTTTTTCTTTTGTTGTGGAAGGAGATGAAAGTTTGAGATTATTTTTGCTTTTTGGTTTGTTTTTTTTTTCCTTTTACCTCTTTTTTATTGTACAAACTGCAATGCAGTCCAGAACAGTGCTGAGCTTCTAACCAGAACATATTCCCATCTGTAGTCAGTCATTGACTTCAACAGATCTTTGTATTGGACCGTCAGCAAAACCCATAAGAATTCACAGCCTAAGCAGAAACTGAGCTGCTTGGTTTCTTTCATATATAAATACAGTGATGTAGTATTTGCCTTTCTAACCATACAGAAGAAGAATGTTTTAAATTAAACAAACTGAGCATTTTCATTAAAATGCCCAGTCTGTCATTTAAATGTCATGAATACGTTTGTGTTTGTATTTGGGGCTGATCCTCTGTTCTTTATTTAACTCAGGCAATGTTCTACACAAGTGAGATCTGACCCACAGATTCTTGAAGTCAGTCAGACTTAGGGGATGGCTTAAACTGCTTCCTCTCAAGGTCCCCTAGGCTGACAAAGCAAAGCAATGGAAGAAGAAGGAGAGATGGCAGAGAAGCTGGGACTCCATTTTGCAATGCTTTAAACAAAGGGTGCTTTTAGTGTGCTGGCACCTACAGGTGGTTCTCTGCACTGTGATGGAGCTGGTGAAGTCTGACAGAAACCCACATAAGAAATCTAGTGGAGCCTGCCAGATGTGCTGTGTCCAAAATACTTTGGACATAGGCATGGACTTGCTGGAGTGCTGACCTGTAGGTCAGAGCTTCCTGCAGGAAGTATCCAGCTCCTGTGCAGGTCCTGAGTAGTTGCTTTTTGTGTGCTAATGGTGGCTTGTGAATCCTCACTGAACTTGCAAGACCTACACATGAGAACTTTTACTGCTCCTCTGGGTGGCTGAAGCAAAGTGTAGTGCCTGAGGTGCAACCTTTTCTTGCTCATAGTGTCTATGTGTGTTTTTATTGCTTTTTTGTATAAACCTTAAAAGCTGTTTTTGCTTGTTGTTTGATTTAAGACAGTCCTCTACTATCCTGAAGGAAGAAATCCAGGTGAAGGAAGACCATGCCTTTGTTCAGTAAATCGCACAAAAATCCTGCTGAGATTGTGAAAGTTCTGAAAGAAAACATGGCCATATTGGAGAAACAAGAAAAAAAGACAGACAAGGTATGATGTAATGTTCTAGAAGACCAATAAGGTTTTTATGCTGGGAGAACAGCAGAATAAAGGGAATAACATTGTGTTTGGTGACTGCCCTGATTCTGCAAGTGCTTGTCTGTGGATATAGCTGTGTGTTTGAATGATTCTGCTGAAATCAGGGGGCTTTTGCATAAATAAAATACATAAAATCTGGGGGTCAGACACAAAATGCTGAGATTCAGGAGCCTCAGCCAAAACAAAGGGTGATCTCCCACTACTCCAAACTAGATTCCAAGTAAGGAATTTAGCAAAACAGCTTGGAAGGCTGTGTGAAAACTATTGTGCTGTTAATGGTGTTAGCAGGATAACAAATGGGGTTGCCAATTAATGTGTAGGTACCCACAGAGAAAAACTCTACTTCTGATGTACACTGTTTCCAGAAACCAGGAAAGCTGTATATGTCCAGATGTGTATAAAAGAGATCTCATCTGTTCATCCTTTCTAATGTTCTGGGTGCCAGTGCGTCCTAAAAGAGCTGTGCTACTCATTTTCTATTTTTAGTGCTAGGCTTTTGCTAATGTTACTGCTCTCTTCTAATTCCATGACACAGACTCGAGTTACTTTTGCTGCTTTTCCAGTCACCACTTGATAGGTATACCCCAACACACAAAATGCTCCCAGTTAGGAATTTAAACTTGCATAAATTTTTTTTTATTATTTTTTTTTCCATTTGAGAGACTGGTCCTCTACACTCTTGCTGTAGTAGAAGTATATGGTTTTAGTTAACAACAGTCTGACTTTAAGTTAAAAGTGATTGTCAGTGGAAGCAGAAATAGCTGATAAGGGACACTAATTCATTTTCTGTGGAGCTGATGTTTGCATGCATGCATGTTGTGCTTCCCCCACCTTGTGCAGGAAGTTGTATGAAAACAAACCCAACCCAAAACGTAGGCATGTAGCCCTTTGCACTTTTAGTGAAATCCTCTTGAAACTTTTTGGTTCAAAGCAACTAGCTCAGAGTGTGTTAATTACGTAGGGTAAGTCACATGGATTTCTGGGAGGTCTCTGGTATTTGATGTTTCATTCTGAAATACCTTCAGTAACCTGAGAACGCAGAGAATTTAACTCTGAACTAAAACATAAAATAAGTAACTAAATAAATCAGCAGAATCTGTTCTGCCCTGCTGAATTCATCCTTTGGAGCCTGATTAAAGAAGACTTTCAAAGCAGAAGCTCCATACTTGGGTTGCTTTTTGATCTGCTTTGCAGAGTGACTCCTCAGGGTTGTGGTTTTGAGAATTTTTGGCTTTGAGCTGGTTTATGTATTTCAGTGTCAGTGACAAGGAGAAATTCAGACTTCTTAGAAAATCGAGGGCTCAATGTAAATTTTTCATAGAAGTCAGAACAGCTGGTGTGTGTTTTCCTCACAGAGCAAAAGATACAGGATGTTTCCCTGGTGTATTAGAATGGAAACAGCTCGTGAACTTAACGGTGCTTATTTTACAGGAAGAGGCTGATTTTCACTTAGTTTTTGTGTACTTCATTGCTATGGGGTAGAGGCTGTTCCTGGGGTGAATGTGGGTGATTGGGGGAGAGGAGGGAGGGGGACAAGGCAGTCTCTTCAACAGCGAGGCAGAAGGTGAGGAAAGCCCTTTTTTGGATTGGTTTAAGCTTATGTGGCCTGTTGACTCAGGACTTTGTGCTGTGATGTCAAGGAAGAACATAGTGTCCTTTTCCTTGCAGGAGGAAAGGTTTGAGACTCCTTGGCAGTTCTGCCTCTCATCCAAGGTGTTCCACTGAGCTGTCCTGAAATAAATACCTGTTAAAGAAAACAGCTAAATTTATTCTCCTGAGTTTATAGAAGTAAATCATAAGGACTATTTTTATTACTGAGATGATAAACTTTAAAAACTGGCAAGAAAAAAAGCTCTTGCAAAATCACCCAGCCCAAACACACCTGCTGCTATCAGGTTTGTGAACTTAGTAATGCCATTTCTAAGTGTTGTTTGCAGTTTGAACTGGAGAAGAAAAGACAATGGGAAGACTTTCAGTGGCCCACAGGTTTTCAAAATATACTCAGTAATGCTAATGAGTAATGTCTTTTCATGAGAATGATGGGAGAAATGCAACTGAAAACAAAAGCAAAGAGAAACAAAGCACAGTGCTGTACTCTGTGCTCTTGAAAACCTAGCAAGGTTTTTAACTTTACCTCCAATTTGATTTCTGGAGGGAGAAGAAATTTGTCAAACTTTCATGAAAGGGCCTAGAGGTTTAGCTGCTGCAAGAGCCAGAGACCCTGGATGTCTCAGAGCTGGGTTTGGACCCTGTAGCCCTGTGACCTGAGAAGTTTGCAGCTCAGGGCTGTGCAATTTTTCAGATTTCTAGCTCTTAGTCTGCTGTAAGAACTAAAAGAGTATTGTTATACCTCACCATAAAACCAGGGTTCCCAGCACTTCCAGGATACAACTCCAGAGCATCCCTGAATTTGCGTGCAAAGTAGTTTGCAGCTAGGACTTGCTTCAGATGCATAAACAAGAAGATTTATCCTGTGACAATTAAGCTGTTATTGTAGTACAGCCAATGTGGTATGTGGGTTGAGACAGCTAAAAGCTGCTAATACAGGCAGAATTGGCAGAGAAGTGTGGCAAAGCCTGAATTAACTGCAGGGCTGGCAGAGAACCTCCTTTCCTTGCCAGCTGAGAAACTGTGTGTATGAGGTGAAGATGCCGTGGGCAGCCAGGAGGGCACAAGGTCAGACAGAGAGGGGCTTGATGCTTCTAAGACAACTTTGTGCAACTTTCAGCAGGAACCATCTGTGTCTTAGAGGGGATGTTTTTAAATAATGCAGAAAGGATCATTCCTGCCAAGCTATGCCGTGCACAGGTAGAGGGAACTTTGCAGCAGAGCAGTTAAGACTTCTCAGGTAATGGGAAGATAGACAGGGTGCAGAGAAGCCAGTTGTTATAATTATAAGCCAGGAAATTATACATATTTTCTGAGGCATTTACACAAGCACACATGATATACAGAGGTTTGCACTCTTTCTTCATGATGCTTTTTGTTACTCATGGAGTAGTACCCATTCAAGCTTTAACTAAACTCTATTGACTGCACTAGCATCTGTCTCCTTAGATAAGGATTGAATTTGACCCACTTTCTCCACATGTCTAATTTTTTTTAAACTATTAATGTGTGTTGTGTTGCCCATGTGCTTTCTGATGCTTTTTAAACACTCCCAACTGAAAAACAGGCTAAGTTTTGATGTTTGGTTCTTACTTTTATGTGTGGGCTTTCTTGTTTATTTGCTTGTATGGATATATGCGTGCTTAAAGCTTTGCCATTTTCTCAGCTACATTTTGATGGTTGATAGACCACAGGTTGAGAAGTGCCAGCACATTTGGCTCCTTTTCCTCTGAAGTGCTCTTTCTAATACCTTGTTTCTACAATTTTTTAAAAATAATATCTATTTTGAAGAAGGGATTGCAGCACTGGCAAATTTAATGCAATAATTGGGAGATTAAGTAGGGTAAGACAGAGCTGAAAAAGTGGACAAAAATGTTCTTTATCAACAATCCTCCTCTCTTCCAACATCTGAAATAAAATAAGGTGTTCTTGGAGCATATACAATTGCTGACATCCTGTTTGGGCTTTGATGTGGTGAAGAATGATTAATTAAGTTTCATTACAGTATTGTATAAATGTCATTACAATTTAATCTCAGTCATGTAGAACCAATCAGTCCTTGAATTTAATGAGAAATGCCCACTCTGGAACTATCTAGAAAAGCAGGAAAGTATTTAAGTACACAGGAAAAAAAGCATTCAGAGCTTAGGCTCTCTTCCTTCTTTCTGGCACAAACTCCTATAGCATTTGGAGGATGCATGTAAATAGGGATGAAGAGAAGAGAAGCCATGATACCAAGAGGTCATATCTGTTGAACCTGAGAAGGAATGGACAGCATGTGGCACTCTGGTCACACCGCTTCATTTATTACTGGTGTGTCACCGTGTCTTTGTTGATGGATATTGTAAAGGAACATTGATAGAAAGGGTGCCTGACCAACCTCACAAAAAAAGGGGTGTGACATCCTGACTTCTCAAAGCCTTGTGTTCAGCTGTTGAGCCCAGTCAGCACAAAGCAGTGCGGGTGGCATCCAGTTTGTCACTGAAGGATGTCCTTGAACACATCACCCTCCTGCTGCTAACCAAACACCTTCGGGTGCGGCAGCCTGACTCAGTGCCATCTGTGGTGCCTACAGGTTTGGTAACATTTTCTGAACCTGCCCTGCAGCAAAAAGCCTTCCAAGTGTCACAGGCTTTTAATTTAGTGCAGCAAACGGATCTGAGGTTGGTTGAAACTTGGTCTAATCTTTGCATGTGGTCTAGATGGGCTGGAAGATTTGCAGTTTCTGGTATAGACGATCCTAGACAAGGGTTTATTGTGGAAAATGAACCCAAATGCTTTAGAGCAGGTTCAGAGCACTGTGCTGAGTGCTTTCCTGTCTGGCAGAACTGCAGGCTGCAGTGCCTTTAGTCAGTGTTCAGGAGCATAGTGAAGTGAGATGTAAAAATAACCTGAAGTGCCGCACTTCTGCCCCTTTCACTTAAATCTCTCTAACAAGACTGCTCATTCAGGTAGGTCACTGCAATCTGTCCTCTCTTTCATCTCCACGTGCTGTAACAAATTTGGTGCTGTTCAGAAGGGTCAGGAGAGCAGCGTTTTATTAAGGCTACAATTAAAAGACTTCAAGATATCTGGAACAAATACTTCTATCAATAAACCCTGCTTTTTTACATAGCAACAAGGAAGCCATTCCTGGCTGCTGTTCACCTTGCTGGCTGCTGCCTTGGTAAAGCTCTGGGGACTGGTGTGTGAGAGGAGGTGCATGCAGAGGGCTCTGTGTGCATTTGCATAGAAGAACAGTTGCGTGACTGCCGGGAACGTGAATACCCATGGATGCGATTCTGCAGCTGCCAGAGCCAGTTGCAAAATTGCTTTCCATTTCATTGCTGCACACTGAAACCAAGGGAATGAGATAAGAAGGGTTTGGCACCTCTTCCCCCTAGCTCTGCGTGTCCTGGGGTTTTGTGGAGCGTTTCATGTTTCAGCTTCCCTGTTCTGCTAAGGCCTGTTATTGCTCTAGAGGTGGGAGAAACTCCAGATACTATCAGGTTCTGGTGCCAAGGATTTAAGCCTGTCTCTTCTGGTTGCTTTTATTTTTTAAGGACCTTCAGAACCTTTAGTTCTGTCTTAAGTGCAGGCTTAACAGTGGGAAAGGAATTTATGTCCAGGTGGGGCAAACCTGTCTTCTCCATTTGATCATACATCCTTTTAAAAGGCGTTTCCCTGCTGTGCTTTCTTGCCCAAATTGTCTTTGCCAGCTTCCTTGAGTACTAGTCCATAATGTTTTGCTAAATAACAGATGTCAGGCCTCCCAGTCCAAAATATTCACAATTTGTCCCTGTAGATCCATTCAGCAAGAAATTGCATCAAGAATAAGTCAGTTGGGGTGATCCTGAAGTTACGTGGTTTGATTCAGATTCTGCTAATGGCTTTTCTTGGGAATCCTTACAGTCGCATGTAGAGAGAGCTGCATTGGCACTGCTTTTTAGGAGAAAAATTGGTTTGAATCACACAGTGAGAATATTTTTAAACCAGATAAGACCAAATCAAGGAGCTTTATGCTTTTAGTTGCAATATATAGCATGGAGTACTGGCAGATCACTGAATCACACACTGGAGTATTTAACATTGCACTGGCAGGCATCTCTGTGTGTTGCTGTCTGCTGCTGTGCCAGAGAGAAACAGTTTATAGAGAGATTTTGGACCTGGAAATGTGATAGGTACACAAACAGAACATGTATGTGCCTATTTGCCATATTCTTATGGCTCTCCCCTCCACAGCCTATCCCACATGTGAAGATCAATCAGTCTTTCAGGGAAGATTTTTTCATATAGAATTTCAGGGAATCATTTCTCTGTAAGCTCCTTTCTTTGTGTTATGTTCCTGTTAAATCAACAGTGACAAAACTTTGATCTGTGAGGAAAATAAACTGAGAGAACAATCTTCAGCTTATAAAATTTCCATCTCTGGTTGAAGCTGTTGGTAGGTTTAGAGCACATAAATACTGACAAAAAATCAGCTTTATGAGGAGGGGATGTTGAACATGTTTATAATTTAACATAGAGAAGTTATTCAGGCTTATCTATACTGTGTGGTTTCCATCTCCAAGGCTGTTGTAGATCATCTAGTCCAGTAGGGTTGGCCGAGTAATCCAAGGATTGTTAGATAGCAACATTTAAACAAAATCCTGTCTTTCAAAATGGACCCAAAAACCTCTTGTGGGTTGATGGTCATTATAAACTATAGTCTGTGGATGCAGAGTCAGTTTTTGTTGGAAAGAGGCTTGTTGGAAAGACCAGAAACTTGGCTTAGGAGGTTGAGATGCTGACATCTGTGCAGGGACAGCAGTGCAAACGCTAAACTTGTGTCTGTGCTGGGAATCAGCTTGCATTTCATCCTTGCTTTTTTGTCCCTACCTGCAACTTTTGACTGTCCAAAGTTCAGCATATCCCATTTTTGACATTAGTATTTCTATGTATAAGCTGTTCTGTTTAGGATTATGTGTTTAGTTTCCTCCTTTCCTCCTTTTTTCCTCTCTATTCCCAAGAGCCTCTCTAAATATAATGGCATAAATTCAGTCATGAAGGAAAGGACTTGTACCTAGAGGACAAAAGGAAAATCTGCTGGAAATAAGATTGTGTCTAATTGCAAGAGTGAGGCAAATGGCTGAAATGCTTTGATATTTCATGAAATTTTTTCTTTTACATTGTAACTTCTGCTGGAGTGATGGTTGCAGCACTTTGCTATTGTTGCTCTTGCTACTGATGGAAAATAAAAAGTAGCATGGAAGTCATAATAGACTTAGGGGTTGCTAGAGAATACTTTTTAATTTTTTGTCACTGAAATTCTGTTTGTGACAGCCTTGGGGGGAGGATGTCTTGCTGAGGCTTTTTGTTGTTTTTGCAATTTTTCCTAAAGAGGCTCAGTACCGGTCTGACTTCTTATGCAGATATGTTTCTGTCGTCTTGTATTTTCCATGTATTTGAGTGAATAAATGTGCTTTGTTGTTTGTTTTGGACAGATGTTGGGTCTTTGGATCTTGGAATGTCTTTTTTCTCTGAGTATTAAGAAAGTTTCCATCCCAGAAACAGTGCTTATGTACTTAAAGTATTATTCTAAAATTGCTGTGAGATTAAGTGGAAATGTCAAAACGGAGGCTGTTAATTTAAGAATCTGTGTTTGGGATTATGGTTTTCCTCCAGATATATTGTGGGATATCCACTGAGGAGCAGTCCTTAGATTTGATTGTGAATAACTTTTGATGGAGAGTTGCACATCAAAACACAGTCCATGGAGAGGCTATGAAGGGGGAGGAAATGACAGATGAAATGTAAATTACCTGTGGAAAAGCTGAGGAAATGAGCGGGTGGGATGGCAGGTGATTAGAGAAACGAAGCTGAGGTCACCACTTCTGCCCACCAGCACCAGTGTTCTATGTTTCATTTTCTCACACTGCACTTTTTGGCCTCCTTTTTGAGCATTAAACCTAAAGGTGAGTCCTGCAGACCCTTTTTCTACATATCAGAAAGGACTACTTATACTTGAAAGCAAAGTTATTAAATTTTTTTTTTTTAAACTACAGAATGCCAGATATATTCACACCCGGCCCAGAAGAAAGGGTGGAAAGCCAAAAATGTATGGGCTTTGCCTTTGAAATGAAAATATTTCCCTAGCTCTTATAAAGATTTAGGGCTTTAGTTTCTAAGATAGAGCCCCTGTTGTTAATCCCATCTGTACTCTGTGGGATATCTGAAGTGACACACGACTAGCATTTGAGGTAAAAATAGGCTCTTTTGCTGAGTGATGGTAAGGAACATCAAGAGTTCTGCTGTTAGAAGTTATCACACAGTCATTTGCACACTGCTCATGCTGACCCATCTCAACCAGCAGAAAACTGCAAGTATGTACAAAGAGATTGGAGGAGAGCAGTTGTTCATGCTGTGCAAAATCAATGCTTAAATCTTCCAGGTAGCTGCAACATAAAAGTAACTTTTTACTGTGGCTGGTTTTTTAGGACTTCTAGGTTTTTGGATACTTTTTATTCACTAATATGAATAAAATCTGTGATTGAAAATGTTGGGAGATCAGCAGCAGGTGGGAGATGCCTCTTCCAGCACTGTGGTGTTATCTTATGCAGATTGATGGGGTGGTATTTGAAAGCAAGATGTTTTTCCTTTCAATGTATGTGAGGGATAAATAGAAATTATTGATGTGGCTTTGAACATCCATTAATTTCCAGTAGCTTTCACAAATCACTCTTGGGTTTTCTGTTTGTCTTGATTTTTTTTTTTTTTTTTCACCTGCTATGCTAACAAAAGGCTAACTTCAAGTTAAGGTTTTTCAAAGATGTGAAATGCTGTCTTCAGCATCCTGCCTGGCAGTTTGCTGTCATTCTTAGCTTTGCTTTCAGACCTGTTCCTTACTTCCTTTCCCTTCCCTGACAAAGAATCCCATTGGCCTTGCTGCAGGTCATGTGTGTATTAAACATAACCCGACCCAGAAGGAGCCATTGCCTGTAGCCCCATGGCTGGAGCAGGTGGGACTTACAGCACCACCCCCATATGAAAAAAAGACTCCTTTCCTCCACAGAGTCTTTGTTTGTTCAAAGTGGAGCAAAGCTGTGAGGAGAGCATGAGGCAGAGCTGCCATGCTGCAGCCAGGGCTCCTTTTCCTTGGGAATGAGTATTATCCCTCACATCTGATTTTAGCCTGCTGACTGCATGAATGCTGAGCTGTTACCTGTTTACAGGCATGTCTCTTTCCTTTCCCTGTTGTAATCCTGCTGGTCAAGGTATTTTGTAAGGTAATTCTGATTCATCCTCTACATTAGGTACCTGAAACATTGCACAGGATTAGTATAGTCTAGGTGGGAGCAAAAGATGTGAAAGATCTATTTTACTTCACTTGGTGGCAGCTGTGGAGCTTTACTAAAGCAAATTGTTGCATTTAAATTTCTCAACCTGAGACTGAAGTGCCTGTGTGCTCAGTGAGCAAATCCCTTGTGGAAGATGCTGGCTCAAACCACACCTGATGAGGAGAAATAGGGGGTGGCAATGCCAAGCTGTCAAGCTTTGGCTGGGATAAAGTGATTTTTTTTCCTAGTAGCTGTTAAAGTGCTGTGTTTGGAATTTAGGATAAGAATGAAGTTGATAACACTCTGATGTTTTAGTTGTTGCTGAGCAGTGCTCACACTAAGTCAAGGCCTTTTCTGCTCTTCAGCCCATGCCACCATGTGAGTGGTCTGGGGGCACAAGAAGCTGGGAGGAGACTCAGCTGTCCCCAGTGTGCTGAAGGGATATTCCATATCACATGGCATTATCAGTGCATAATGCTGGGGGGAAAGCTGGCCCAGGGCTGCTGCTCAGGAACTGGCTGGACATTGGGTGCTGAGCAATTGCATTGTGCATCTCTTGTTGTTTATTGTTGTTATTGTTGTTATTGCTACTATTTCTTCCTTCCTTTTCTATCCTATTAAGCTATCTTTATCTCAACCTAAAAATTTATTTCCTCCCCCCAGCTCCTTTCCCCATCCTACTGAGAGGGAGTGAGCAAATGGCTGTGTGGTGTTCAGCTGCCTGCTGGGTTAAGCAGTGCCACAGGGCTGTGAGGATTTATTTGGATTCCCAGCAGAGGAGCTGGGACAGCCCATCAGGAAGCAGCAGATGGGGAGGCAGCCCAGCTGCCACCCCTCTGGTGGGGGCAGCCACCTGGTTTGGTACCTTCATCTGGCACCTCTTGCCCCACATGTGCCATGGAACCCATTGAGGAGGACTGGGGGAGCAACAGTGAAATTGCTGCTGCCTCTGCAGGGCTGTGCCTGCCTCTAAACCTGTTAAAGGATCTCACTGGTGCTGGTTGGTAATTGCTCTCTTGGCCCTATTTTATGCCTGGCCTTATTTTTGGTCTGTAAATGATGGGATGTCATGTATGAATTGAATTTATCTTGTGTAAGGCCTGCAGGGTACAGTATGGATGCTCCAGCCTCCAGGATTGCCTAAAGTTATGATATCATTTTGCAATAGATAATGATTATTGTAATTGCATTTAGAAACATTTGTTTGGAAATGCATGTCTTTTAAAAGAACACCTTTTTTTTCCCCTGTTTCATTTTTTTAAACAAACCCCATTATCTGCTGGTGAAAAGGCATCGGAGGAAGTGTCAAAATCTCTGCAAGCAATGAAGGAAATTCTGTGTGGGACCACAGACAAAGAGCCACCCACGGAAATTGTGGCCCAGCTGGCACAAGAGCTCTACAACAGTGGCCTTCTAGTGACACTTATTGCCAACCTGCAGCTGATAGATTTTGAGGTAGGTCAGCGGCCATAAAATTTTTTCATCTCCTTGGTCTTGGTGTTGTCAGTGTCTAGAGCCATATTTTTCTGAAGTCTAAATAATTTCATTGCATTCAAAACTGTTTTCCACAGGCTGAAGAAAGCTGCTGCTCTAGATTGGTTGGTGTCCTGAAAGACATGTTTGTACACTGGCAGTAAATCTGATTTTTTAAAAATTAAAACAAAAACAATAAAGAAATATTTCCACGTGTATCCAAACAAGATAGGACTTGGTGCTGGGAATGCTGTCTAGGACCAATCTTGTAAACTGCAGGGATGATCTTTGGGATAGTGCTACTAGAGCTACCTGCTGTCTCTGAAGAGTGTCCAATTTAGAAAGGGTTCAGGGATATGGAATAAAAAAAAATTGGAAGCATGGAGAATTTCATGTGACAAAGACTGAGAGAATTAAAATGGTTTAGTTGAGAGGAAAGGAATTGAAAAACATGTTAAAAACAGACAACAGGTACCAAGGTAATTCGGGTGTCCCTCACTTAATTGTTTTGATTAAAAGAATAAAGGAATATAACATTTTTTTTTTTCACTGTAGAAAGATTTAAATGAATGCATATATATATATAATTTTATATAGTTAAATATAAAATTATATATTCTGTGGAACTTCTTGCCAGCTTTGTTGTTAAACCAAAAACCTAGTAAACAACTGCTATGACAACTAAACTTGCTTGTAAGTAAGGAGAAGAAGAGTGATAGTAGCAAAGATTGCAGTAATTCAGGATAAATATCAACCCTGTTAATTTACTGTTGACTGGTAGGGATGGGAATAAACTCTGTCACTGTCAGGTCACTGTCATTCTTGTGGTTTGCAGCCAGCTGGGATAGTGGCCCCCAGGGACTGCTGTTATGAGTTCCATGATTTCTGTGGCTCCTGGGCGCTGGTGATTCCTCACAAGTGTCCGACCACCAGCAGGAAATCCCAGTGCCCAGGAGCCAAACCTGCACTGCTGAGGTCTGCAACAGGAGCAGTACCCAATGTGCAGGCAGCTGCTGGAGAGAAAAATCAGTTTCTCTAAGAGATCTGATGGTCTCAGAGACACCTTTTGTGGGAGTCATGTGTAGAAGTTATTTTCTTTCCATTTTGTAAATGAATGAAAGGGAGGAAAATGGGTGATTTATGTTTCATTTTTCCCACTCCACCCCCTACCACCAGAAAATCCAGGATCAGGGACTGATTTATTTATTTTGTATTAATTTTTGAAAAGGGAATGTATCAATTTTTGATTTTTTTTAGTGGAATTATCTCACTCTGGCTCGGGTCTTAAGTTCAGGAGGTTTTTTTTAATGCTTTATCTTCTCTGTGCCTCCTCTGCTTACTGTTAAATGTCTAATTACAAAAATACTCAAAACCCCACAACCCAAGCCCTTAAAAAACCCTTTAAGAAAAATGGAGAAGAGGGGAGGAGAAGGTACTGCAAGCACAGAAGGGATACTTCTGCATTTTTTTAGTTACACAACAGTCTGTATTGCTTCTGCCAGAAAAAAAATTCTGCATCAACATATTGAACATACAGTCTTTAAAAGCAAGCACTGGATGAAATACCTAACCTGTTGTTGAATTGCTGTTATTACAAACAATTCTCATAATTCTTATTCCAATCTATTTTTATTATTAATTGTAAAAGCTTTCCAATCATTTAGCCAAGCTGTTATTATACATGTTCTTTGGGCAAAACACTAGAAACCAAATGTCACTGAACGAGGACAGTAAGAGCATGTGCTGCTTTGTCTTCATGTCTTCCCACTGACTTTTCCAGTTTATCAACTTTTCTGTTTCCATTTTGTTATATTGGTGGCCACAGCTGATATTTATGTTTCTTCACTGAACAAGCAATTTCATCACACTATAACATGCGAGTTAATTTTTTGATCCGTATGTAATGGTAAAAAGCAAATCATAAACTACTGAAAATCTGATTTCTGAAGGCAATAATGTTACTTTGCTTTGTCCTGACTCCCTGTGTCCTCCTCACCAACCCTGCTGCCCACTTTGATCCCAATTTTTCACAGCTGAACTTCCCTTTGAAGATGTATTTTCAAAGACAGTGTAGGGGAGACTTCCATAACACATCCATCACACATCTATAGAAGACACAGGTTTATTGCTTCTCCCACTCAACAAACAAAATATAATTTCAGGGATGATATTGTTATGAAACATTATAGTCAGGTTTAGGCAGGAGCCCAGAATCAAGATCAGACTGGATTTTCAGAAATTTAAAATATGAAATTTATTTTTGAACTTTGAAGAACTGAGGCAAGTGTCCAAACAGCAGAAGTCAACTAAAAATGTAGATGTTACTGTGTGTAAGCCTAAAGGTTCACAAACTGTAAAGCCCCTAAAATAGGCAGTAAATAACTACAAGCCCAGGACTGGTGATTTTATAATCTTTCTCCTACTTTGCCTTGAAACAGAGGCTAAATTATGGTATAGGTATTGTACAATTTTTTATTTATATAATGCATCCTTGGTAGTTTTTTTTGTTCTTGTTTAGACACTTTCTCTTCATGCCACTTTATCTTGTGCTTCAGTGGCCATGTGTATTTCATTATAAGGCAAAGTTCAATTGTAGATCCAAGGAAGGAATGTTTCAAAAGTACTCCTACAATTTTAATGTATTCAGGTGGTGAGGGAAATCTGTCGTGGCTCCCTCCTATTCACCTCCATTCCCTCCTGGAGAACCCATGGAGATCAACTCTGGCTTTCACTATCACTGATCTCTAGAAAATTAGCTCTAATTGGATACACATATCTATATATCTGTATCTATCTCCTCTCTGCTCATGGATGTTGTGCTGCAATGCACACAGCATTAAGTAACTAATATAAAATTTGGCATAGCAGAGAGGATCACTCAATTTCTGGCTATCTTTGCCTCACCCTTTCAACAGCTCTTCTCTGTCTGAATTGTTTTCATCTTGGAGTAACTGCTGAAGCCCGTGGGGATCACAGGATTCCAGGCATATGATATGGGTGTTGTAAAGATAGGGGAGAACAGGATGACTTTATACAGAATTAGCCTATTTGAAATTATGTCCAAGGGTCAAAAAAAAGTGTTGCAGATAAAGGCAGATGGACTGGCCTGCACTGATTTGATTCTCCTGTTTAATTCCCAGAGTCTCCAAGTCTCCAAGCCAGCTGGGCTGGAACAAGTAGGAAAGCAGAATATTTTGTGTTCCTCAGCACTGATTTATTTGTAGAGGTGAAACCAGGGAATTTTCCTCCGTGTGAAACTATCTGCTTCTTGGCTTCAAACATTCAATAATTTCTCTGCCAAGGAATGTTTGTCCTCCCAAGACAGATCAATCAGCATGTACAGATTATAAGTGACCTTTTGCTTTAGCTTGCCCTGTGCATAGTGACCTGCTGTTGACTCAGTGCCTTGGTTACTGGTCCTTAGTGCAGCCATCTCTCACCTCCCTTAACTTCACACCAATTTGTCTGCTGTGCCAGGGGAGAAGGTGGTGGGGGAGGATGAGGATTTCTAATGCAAGATGTATTGGTGAACCCTGTGACTGAACAGAACATGATTTGGAAATACCTTCTGGAAAGCTGCACAGGGAAGCATTTGAAGACAAACTGTGATTGTGTAGATAGGTGCACACAGCACAACATCAGGACAAAGAGAAGGACTTTAGTTTTCATTAAAGCAGAGACACCTATGTGATGCTGCCATTTTATTGGTAGTAGTTATTTCATTTTCTGTGGTAAATAATGGGCACAGTTTAAATTTAACCCTGATTTTCAGAAATGTAATCATACTTGGAATTCTTTGCACTGGACTAATGAAAAGCTTTAGCTTTTTAAGTGTAGGCAGTGTGGCAGTGGTTTGGTACCAGCTCGATTACTCCCATTAGGAGGCTACGGGAGTAGCAGCGCACGCGGCAGCAGCACGCTTGGCTCAGGGTAGTGGCTTGCTTTTATGGTGCTTTAGTGTTGCTATTTGAAATAGCCAGGGACTTGGGTGGCAGTGTAAGAGGAATGCACATCTTCATTTAGGGGAAAAAGATGCAAATGGGAGTGGAGAAGTTGGGAGCCTTCTTGTGGCATTGGAGAAACAGCAAATATGAGGCAGAGACTGGAGAAAAAAGAAAAGGCTGACCTGTTCTCTTTTCAGTTTCATTTGTACTTTGAATCGATGTTATAGTTAATGGTTGTTTGCTCATGTTTTTCTAAGCAAAGATATGTTTTGCTTTTTTTAACAGGGGAAAAAGGATGTTTCCCAGATATTCAACAACATCTTGAGAAGACAAATTGGCACACGCAGCCCTACTGTGGAATACATTAGTGCCCATCCACATATCCTATTCATGCTTCTAAAAGGGTAGGTGCTTTAATTTGAGTTTCATTAAAGAGCATTGCCTGGAACATGCTGGCATTGCAGTTGATCTACTTTCTCACTTTTAGTTTAAAAAAAATAAAGGATTTTCAGATTTTGTTCCAGCTTTCTTACTTAATTTTTTTCACATTGACTTTCTTTCTATGGAACTCTATACTTTTTAATTATCGGATCATTTTATTTGGCTGTTATTTCTTCACCAAACTTCATGTTGAAATAATTATGTGCTGGTTGTTTCTGACTGCACCCCATGTGATGTGTGCCTCATTTCTCACCATGAACTCTTGTGTAGCATTGTTGGTGACTGCTCAGGTTCATTTAGACCTTTTTGCATTGCAGGAGTGACCAACAGTGGTGTCTGTAAATAACTGGAGTCAAACTGGAGCACTGAGTGGTAGAACAGAGAAGCAAAAGTGCATTAAAAGAGTAGTTGTGCCTGTGGGACAGACTTCTCCAACGCTTGTGGCCACAAGTGAACTTCAACTTTAAATTCTTTCTGTAATTAACTCCACAACTTTCAGCATTAATTTTTTTTTTGGGTCTTTTAAACCTCAGGACAGTGATGATAATTCTCTCCATCATTATCACAGACTGTTTTTAATTTCATTTTCATATGTATACACAATAATTTTCTTCCCTTTTCTCTGTCTTTGCTTTTTCAGTTTTTCACTCATTTTGATCTTGCACACTGAGCTTGTATCACTACCATATGTCTGGGCTTTATTTAAAGATAAAAAAAATATTTTTGGATTATGTCCCAGATTTTCTTTGGCATCTGTAGCAACCAAGACTATTAAGATGATAGTAAAATTTTTATGCATATATGCTTCTGACAGACATTTTACAGTAAGTGACCTGAGCTGGTGGATGAATTTAAATAGCATCACTTAGATGCTTTTTTTTGAGAATCTTGCTGCATGCAGCAGTGTGTCTGTGGTCCTCGGGCTCCTTGTCCATGATGTCTTGACCAGCCCTCTGCAGCACTGCACTGGCTCAGAATTGCCATTTCTGGAATGTCTTGTTAAAAAGTGCAGTGGAATCTATCAGTAGAAGTCCAGAGTCAGTCATGCCCAGCCTGAGCAGCTGCTGCAGAACAGTGTAATGATGTCAGACGTGATGATGCCTTCCCTGCCTGTGTCCTGCTGCTGGGACTGTCTAAAAATGTGACCCAAAATCTGTGCCTGCAGCCAGGGCAGGGCCCTGAACACACAGATTGCTGCATGCCCAGTGTGGGGGGTGTGTGTGCAGTCAGCTGCAGGATTGGGAAGCAAGCACCTCATGTTAGACACCACCACATGAAAATGTGACTGGAGGACATGTTTTCTTATTTATTTAATGCTGAACGAATTATGTTATTTATACTCTATAGATATATATTTATATAATACTATAGGAAATATAGGAAATCAAACTCTGTTAAAAGAAAGTGGGTTTGGCTAACTTGTGCCATTATGTGTTTGCTACATGACATCACAATATTACCTGGAGAGAAAAAAAAAATCACCTCTACCATGACTATAAAAGAAATGGCCCAAGACTATTATGACTGTTGTATTTCCATCGGATGCAAAATTTCCTCTGCCCCCTGTCAGTCCCCAAAAGCAAAAGGTTGCTTTTCTGTGGCTTAATGAGAGCTCTGCTGGGTGGGAAGGATCTTCAATCAGAGCTCCCACCCAGTGTTTCCTGTCTCATACTCCAGTGGAACTGCCAACTTGAGATAACAGTTCCTACCTTTTAGGCTTCATTTTACTTGTTGCCTGCTTCCTTCCAGCTTCTCAGCTTCAGAAAACACACAGCACATAGTTCACTTTTTTTCTCTTTCTTTCATTTGTGTAGGTTATTTGACTTTGCTGCTGCATGAGGACTTGCTTTAATAGCATCTTATTTTCTGTGTGCAAGCTTTGTGTATAGGATTTCAGATGAGTACAGTATTTGGTGCACATAGAGAACCAGTTGTATTTGGGCCAATTTTTTGCTCTGGTGTCAGCCTATTGCATTAGCCCAGAAATAACTTTGGTCCTTCGTAATTTAAAATATTTTCCCCCTAGGACAGTGACTGTTGAGGACTTGGTTTATAGCACTTGCATTGTTTCTCTCAAGTGACAAGTTTAGAAGCTTCTTTATGAATATATATCTATGTATCTATATCTCATGCCACATGCTATCTCTACCCTAGACACTGCCCCAGCCTGTGTTGTGATGACCTCTTCGATCACAGAGCAGTTAAAGCTTTCATGATGTATTGGCTGAGGTTGTAGAATTCCCCTTGAGTCTATCCAAGGATAAACTCAGGCTATACAAGTAATCTAAAGTCAGATCAGAATACATCTGTTGAAGACCTTGTGTCTCCCAGGCTTGATGCCTTCCAAATCTCCTGCCTGTGCTCCTCACCTTGTACCATCTTCTCCCCTAACCATGGAAGAATGACTCCCTTTACACAGAAATGCATTTCTGCTCTCAGCCTTGCCTCCTTCAAACTCCACAATAAGTGTTTTGAAATACTTCAAGTCCATTGTTCCATTTTCTAGTTCTCTCCAGTATTCACTGTGTGGGGGTTTCTTTAGGTTGTAAGTTCATCCAAACAGAGAAGAACTCAGTAAATTTTTCTGCAGTGGAAATACATCAACATGGAGCACTAATTGCTCATTAGAAGTGATTTTGAATCACATTTCTATCATTCCTGCTTGGTGGCTTTGCATGTAAGTGTGGGTGCAAAGGACATGCTGGCTATGACTGGGCAGCCTGCAAACTTCTTCCAGGCTTATTGCAGGCACCAAACCAAACTTCCCTTGCTTATGTGAGCAGCCAAAGGTCCATAACCCACTTCCAGATAATGGAGCATTTGACTAAGAATGATTCTGTTGATACTTAATGTTTTTAAAAGTTATTGTGCTGGAAACAATGTAATTTGCTTTTATTCCAACCAAAATATTCATTAGCCAACTATTAAATATTTTCCTGGCTGCACTCCTAGGAGCAGCTCTGCCTCATTTTCCTTAAAAATTAGTATTCCTGTTAATGGAGTTGATGCCTCAATGGGAAACATCAGTGAATTTCTGCTGTCTGAAGAGTTAGAAATTAAAGTTTGCAAATGCTTCCCCAAACCAAAACAAATAGGGGCTTGAGTGCCTGCATTTCCTTGAGGGTGGGAAGCTTCATTTGCCTGTTTGGAATAGCAATCCATTTTCATTAAGCCAACTATTGTTGAGAGCAGGTTGAAGTATGCGGCTCTGGTATGCTTGCAGAACACAACTGTTCTTTTAAATTGCGTGCTAGGGGTAAATTTGAGGGCCCACTCACTTACAGCACAGATGGCATTTTGTGTTTTTCTTCCTTTTTTTTTTAAAATTGTATTTCTTTTGGCCTAGTGATAGGAATTAATTGTGCAAAGGAAAAACGATGCTGATAAGCTCTGGGTGATAATACACAGTTCTGATATAGTATAACCAGTTTATTGAAACAGAGAGTGCTTTCTGTCCCCTTGGACTTCACCACTTTCACATGATTTCTGGCAGACTGCTGGAAAAAGTTCATTTTAAATCCTTCTTGACTGTTGCATTTCATCCTTTTTTGTTTTTAATGTGTTTCTAACAGTTTTGTTTCGGATTAATTTCAGCTTTAAAGAAATCAAGACTTTATAGAAATGGAGGATGATCTGAATTTCCTCCCCCCTCCCTCCCTTCCTTCCTCTCCAAGGGCGAGACGTGTGCTGGCTCCTGGCTATTGCAGTGCATGTGCCATAACAGGATTGTTACTTGAGGAATGGGTACTTGTGCCTTGAACACAGCCAGAGCCTCTGCAGAGGAGGCATTGAGCAGTACTCCTCCTAAACTGTAAAAAAAGAGGGAAAAAAAAATATTTCAGAGCTACAGAAAGCTTAATCCTGTGTAGACTGCCTGGATAGAATCTCCTACCTTCCTCATTAATACTCCAGAGTGATGTCCTCTAGAAGAGGAGTGGGAGGTGATGGATGGTCATGAGGTGTTACAGTTTTCTTAGATAAACTGAGGAGCTCAGAATTAAATCTGAAAAGGAGGTTATTATATTGTACAGGCTGTGCTTTCTCACAAATCCAAAAGGGTGAAGGAGCTCTGTTGAAATGTTGCACACTCCCCATGGCCTTTCCACAGAGAGGGGGTGGAGTGCAAATTTACACTGAAATGTGTTTTGGCTTGGGAAGAGAGAGGTTTGCAATGAAAAATTCTGGCAGCCTTGTCTGTGTCTGCTCCTGAGCTTTGGGATGAGGTCCTGCAGCTGGGTACAGAACTGTGGCTGGGACCTGCCCTCTGTGAGTGGTGTCCCTTCTGGCACATGTGTTCCCTGTGCTACAAAGGTGCCTGTTTGTCTTTGTTCTTCTATGTTTTGATGTTTTCTGTTTCTCTTCATTCTCCAGATATGAATCCCCGAATATTGCCTTACGTTGTGGAATTATGCTGAGAGAGTGTATCCGCCATGAGCCCTTGGCCAAAATCATACTATTTTCAGAACAGTTCAGAGACTTTTTCAAATATGTGGAAATGTCAACATTTGATATTGCTTCTGATGCCTTTGCTACATTCAAGGTAAATTATTCAGTACATGCATCGTAGTTTGTGTCAAAAGCAGCACCCCATCAGAAGTCATCCCTGAGCACTGTTGCTTTGAACTGGGTGGCTTTTTTATTGTTCAGTAAAGGATATAATTAATTAACCCTTGGTCTGATTGTAGCAAGATTCACAACAATGATCAAGTCTGCAAACAATCTTTAGAGAAATGTAAATCTGTATTTAATTAACACTCTTCACCTTGATAACGCACAGTCTTTTATGCTACCATTTAAAACTCAAATTAATAGTGTATTACCTACAGTTCTTGTAAAATGCATAACCTTTTTCTCTCCCTACCTTCCCCTACGACAAACCCACTGCCCATCATGACCACACAAGTGAATAGAAGGCATCATTTGAAACTAACATTTGAAATAATTGTAATTTTTGCTGTCCCTTCTGAGCTCAGTCAAGTATAGATTAATGCCAAGCCAGCTGATTATTTTAGTGTATTCATAGTCTTATTTTTGTGACCCATGATTCAGTGTAAGGACTGTAGTGCTAAAAGCTAAGTGGAAGCACTGCATAGGCTCTGTAGAGTGTAGAGTAGAGTGTACCATGTAGAGGTTGTGTTGTATTAAAAATGAGGTTGGGTGAGATGCCAAATTTCTTGGAGGTTTTATGTGACTATCTTCCTTCCCACCAGGTGCTAGTACAGTCTTTTAGCAAAAAAACCAAAATAAATTCGATGCCTGTGAACTTCACATAAATGGAAGATTAATTTATTTCAGAATTTTTTTTTAAATTTCTTTTATTTAAGAAAGCTGAGGGAAAATCTTTTTAGTTAAAGACTCTTCTAAATATAGATCTAACTCCTTTTTTTCTTCTATCACTGAGCTCCCTGCTGTCATAGAAACACATTGTTTATTCTTTCCTTTCAAAGCTAATTAGAAACATGATTAGATAGACCTCAGGAGTAATTGTAAGGAACGTTAGAGCTCAGCTCGGTGATTCTATATACACTGAAGCTTGGCTTTTTACTGGTGTTTACTAACCTACTGAATGGGATAAAGATTTGCATAATGGAGATAACGATGCATTCTTCAGTAATGACTTGAGCAGGATTAGCAATTCAAATCACCCCTTAATCAATTGCAGCAGCTTTCTCTTATTTTAAGTTTTGCTGTTGTGGTGTCCATTAGGTAAAGGTTATGAAATTCAAAGTAGCACAGAAACACAGACAAGGTATAAAAATGCAACATAACTGAGGTATTTAAATCTTCTGTTTCTGGCATTTTACCATATGCTCAGATGAATATTTGTTTCTGGTCAGAAAAAGTGTTCCTGGACTCAGTTCCCAGCTTGACAGAGGAGATTTGCATCTTCTCCCCAGGGCCTGCTTAAGCAGGACAGCAAGATGTGTTGGTGGTGAGGGACAGTCTTCACCCCAGCCAGGAGGCAGGATGGGGATAAGGGTCAATTAAGCTGTGGCAGGGACTGTAGACTGCTGCAACCCTCCCAAAAAGAAGAGAGATTGATGTTGTTCATAGATCTACAGCTGTAGAATGTACTTCTGTCCCCTGTGAACTGGGTGTATTTTTAGCAGGATTTAAAAATAGGATGCATGCACTGGAAAGAGAGGAGTATGAGGGCAGTTCATCCTCAGACAAAGGACATAATTCACCTTTTAAAATGCTTGGAGTAAATGTATAAACAGCATTTTTAGGGTTTTTTTTTTGAAATTGCCTCTTAGCACCTGATACATGGTCAGTTCTGGAAATAAACCAGCTGCTCATTTCATCTCCTGTTTGTCTGTTATTCTGAATAGCTGGAACAGCAAGAAGTGATGTGGAAACGACTGAGATATGGAGCTACCTCATTTCTAATACTGGGAAAATAAGTGCTGTGATTGTTGCTGGCTGGATTACTGAACTCACGTTTTCATTTCTGGTGTCCCCATGTTGGGTTTGCAGTTGCCACCGGGGTGTCTGGTTCAGAGCTGAAAGCCTTGGATAGTCTATGCACCAGAGGAGGGCTTAATTAAATGTGCTTTAAAGTCTGAGGATATTTATAGTAGGGAAGCACTGGAATTATGATCTGGAGATGTACTTCTTAATTACAGTTATCCAGGTGCACTGCAGAGAGGAAACAGAGCTGTTGAAAATGCAGAGGAAAAGGGCTTGTATTTCAAAGTATAAGCTGAGTGTGGAGGGTGCAAGCAGCAGTTGGAATGTGCTGGCTGCTCCATGCTTCCTTGTCATTTCCTGTGAAAAACTCATTTTGGATTATATTTCATTTGTGCCCCCTATTGAAGGACTTGTACTTGCCTGTAAGTGCCCTGCATAAAAGCTCCTGAATCCTGTGTTTCACTCAGCCTTTAAAACTGCTGTCACTGCAGTCCTGCTGAATGAAGGGATGTATTTAAAACAGGCACTGGATTTTGTAGTGCTCTGCTTTCCTCTTATAATTGATGGTAAAAATAAATTAAAGTATTAGTATGTAAAGGATTTCTTTTATTTGTGAAGATGTGTCTGTGCATCTGCTTGAGCTCCTCATCAGCTTCAGTCTCTGCCTGGGTAGGGAAATCAAGAAAAAGATTATAAAAAAGAGCAGAAAAATACTAACTTGATTCACTGAAAAATACCAATTTGAATGGACTTCATCAGGCATTTATTGCGATCAATGTTGTATTTTAAAAGAAGCACTTAGATAAAAATCATACTTAAATGCCTCACACTGGCCACTCATTTCATAGCTATTCATCCAGTAAAAAGACACAGTTTCTTCTGGAGCTGAACATTTGCATCTCTGTCACTGAGCACCAGCATCACCATTCTGTGAGAGAGGTTCTTTTAATTCAAATTTGAATTAGTTAGCCTTCTGGAGTGGGAGACAGTCTGTCCAGCTGTCTGGAAGGTCTGCTGCTGCTTTGTGTCAAAAAGACAACCCTGGGCAGAAAAAGCTCTACAGAAGAGACTCATCCCACTTACCTGAGACTCCTTCCAGGGAAGGGAATGGAGGTGGAGGGAGCCTGGAAGGCTTAGCTTAAGTTGGTGCCTAGCTTTCATTATTAAATAGCTACTTGTATATACAGTGGTTGAATTTCAATTTTCCTTGGATTCTGGGAGATGAGCAATAGCAGTTCAGGCTTAGCATCATTCCCAGCTCTGGGGTAGCATGTAGGTCACTTTTGGCTTGGAGACCATAGCTCATCTTTCTTCCTTCCTTTTCCTCCTCCCTGTTTAATGTGAGTACTGTGCACTATGACCTATCAACAACAAGAAAAGGTGGGAGAGAAACAGCAACAAAAAGAAAGAGTATTGGAATAGTTCTGTTTTGATTCTGTTAGCATTACATTAACTGAGTTCTCCCTAAAGTCCTACTAAGCATCTAATGAATGCAGTGTTGTCTATAGAAATCATCTTGTAAATGCTTTCTGGTCAAAACTACTGAAATACATTTGAGAATCAAGGGATAATCACAGGCACTCACTCTCTCAGATAACCTTTCTCTTCTTCTCCAGGACCTGTTAACACGACACAAATTGTTGGTGGCAGAATTTCTGGAACAAAATTATGATGTAGTAAGTATCAATGCCAAAAGACTTTAAAAAAAAAATCTGTTTATGCTTGGCTGCAAAAAAAATGCACAGGGGGTTTCGTGCTCTGCATAAACTCCTCATGTAGAACTGCAAAACCAAACACTGCTTTGTACTGGAGCAGAATCCCTGCCTGGCATGTGAAATGCAGACACTTCCTCTGCACACCCCTGGGGACACACACCAAGGTCTCAGGGGAACCCAGAGGTTAAGAGCAAGTTTTATTCCTCGCCGTGTGCATTGGATCTCCTCAAGTGTGAATGGAACTGAAACTTCACATGCAAGCAGATTATGGGAGAAAACCTGTGGATGGTTTTAAACAGTTTTGTGATAGCCCAGCACCAACAGGGCCATCACAGTGTTGATGATGATTAGATAACCAACAGTGTTATTTTCTGTACTTTGCGACAGAAGAGAAGAGTTACTCTTCTAAAACAAGTTTTAGCATTACTGGAAACTACATGTGCCTAAATGAGGGACTGAGGTCTGAGTATTCCTATTATCTTCCTAAGGCAATTAGTCCCTTGGTTAGCTGCTATTTTTCACTTTGATTTTTTGCCTCCTTTTTGGACCAAATATGGGTCAGAAGAATTCCATTTGATTCAACTAAAATTGGATTGATACAGATCACGGAATTAGACTTGTTTTTGTGTTACCTGGGGTGTTCTTTATTTCACTGCCAAAATGAAAAGACAAATTTCTTTCATTCTGGTTACCATGAAGGTTAAATAAAAAGCAGGCTTATTATTGCTGAGTCACTAATGCAGCTTAGCTGGAGCAAAATAAGTGTCTGTGCTAATCTTTTCTCTTAATACTGGAGCACTGCACTGGAACAGTTCCCATTCTACATTTATTTGACGTTTTACATTTTTGAGTATCAATTGCCTAAGCAAGTTATTTTTTGGGTTTTTTTTTTTGTGACTATTGGACAGCAGTGTTGATTTTTCCTGCTTGTTTGGTAGGTGGTCTGAAAAAATTGCAATCTTGTCTCTCAGTCTTCCTGACCACAAGATCTTGATCCATCCCTGCAAAATCCAGCACACACTTTGGTCCTAGTGACCCTTGCTGGGCAAAGAGCTTTAACACGTGATGGAGATGAAGGCAGGCGAGGTGGCACCTCACAAAAGGAGCATTTGGGATGCCCCATCACCATTTTGGGGTGTTGTATTGAGTCCCACAGCCAGGCATGATCATGATATGAGTGAGTGGATGTTATGTGCTGGACCCAACATGTCCTGGCAGCAGAGTCACCCTTCTGTAAGAGAAGGCTGACCAGGCACTGGCTTACTTCTGTCCCAGTTGGCTCACACCAGCCCCTGTTCCATCCAGTCCATATGTGGTATTCCCCCTCTGCAGCACTTGGAAGAGGAGTGTTCCTGGGCATTAGTTAATTCACTGTGTGATAACCAGCCAAGAGAAAGGCCTCAAGAGCTGGGCCTGGCATTGCAGTGAAGTGTTAGAGGGTGGCACTGCTGCAGCCTCTGCTGCTCCTCTGGGGTGAGAAGGACCAAGAGAAGGAAGGATGGACATGAATCTGATGCATATGTGTTTTCTTGTTACTCTAGATCTTTGAGGACTATGAAAAACTCCTTCATTCTGAGAATTATGTAACAAAGAGACAATCTTTGAAGGTAAAGTCTCTCAGCATTTTCCTCCTAAATTTGTACTCTATGTTATGCAGAATATTGAGGTGCATGTATGGCAATGGAGCAGCCATTTTTCTATCAACAGAAGAACTAAGGGCTTGTGATGCTCTTCCTGAAAAGCACAGGAGCTCACTATGCCTTTTCTTTCCTGGACCTCTAGAGAAGCACTGGGCCATTTCTATGGAATGAGTGCTGTCACTTCTCTGAGCTGAGATCTGTGCTTTGGCTCAGACCATGGGTTACAGTGAGCTTGGCAGGGGCAGTCTCTGTCTGGGGCACCAAGTGTGACATGGCCTGCACATGGAGGCAGAGGGGGGTCTGAATGTACCTTGGGAATGAAACAAATGTGTCTTTGTGGGACAGCTGCACCATACTTGCTTTTGTCCCAGCTACTCACACCAGGCCCTATTACACTCAGCCCGTATGCAGGCTTCCTCTCTGTAGTATTTAGAAGATGAGCATTATTGGGCATTAAGTAATCCACTGCACCAAATATTGAAATAGGCTGCTGCTTTCTTTGCATTCAAAAATGATGTGGTAAACTGAAAAAAAAAAGTGGTTTTTTTCTAATTGTGCTTACAGCTTCTGGGTGAACTGATTCTGGACCGACACAATTTCACCATCATGACAAAATACATCAGCAAACCAGAAAACCTGAAGCTAATGATGAACTTGCTGCGAGATAAAAGCCCCAACATTCAGTTTGAAGCATTCCATGTGTTCAAGGTGAGCCAGTAAGAGTGGTAGAGGTGGCAGACTTTCTCTTCTCCTCATAAAAATGTCTTTAAAGGTGGACAAGAAGAAGTCCAGAAAATTAAGGCAAAGGTTGAGGTTTACAGTCACTTGCAGTATTTGAGAGTGCCATAATTGAAAAGGTTTCTATCACTCAACCTCTGATTTCTGTTTGCCTGCCTTCAGGTGAGACCTAAAGCAGCATCATTTGGTTTGAGCTGGGGGGTAGTCAGTCAAGTAGCCATGAGCTACAGGTAACAAAATAGACAACTTCTAGGTAGCATCCAGGGGACCTTCTCCTCACTCCTGGATCATGTTACCATGTGATTCTGGATAAAGAGAAAAAAAGGTCTTAAAACTCTACCTTAGATTAAAAGTAGGTGGTGCTAGTGCTGGGCATCAGTGCAAAGGCAATATGCTTTTAAAGCTATTGAAAAGGTTTGGTAAACCTGAGCTTGAAATGAGTTTTATCCTTCCATCATTTTGCAGTGACTTTAACGCAGTGTTAAACAATTACCAGACCAAACCAGTGTCCCTTTTTTCATGATGAACAATGTTAATAAGTTAGAAGTTTACCATTTTCCTATCAAAAGAGTTCTCTGCTCTGGAACAGAGGGTGAGTCAGATTGTTATGCAAAACTAACTCTAATTTGCAATGAACATCTTAATTTGAAACTATAAATAGAGTTGTTAATGATTATCAGAAGAGGAATTTTGGGTCTCTAAGGATATCCCTTCCCTATGTTAGCTAAGAAAGATACCAGATAACTGTGGAAAAATGACTGTGGAAAGAGGTTACAACACCCTTCACAAATTCAGGGTGACTTGTTAGGTTTTGTACTTATGCCATTTCTGATTTGGAAAAAAAACTTTCAGATCTTCAGTGTGGAGACTTAGAGAATGTGCAGCTTCTCCAAAAAGGTTTTAGTTTTGTAAAAGAAAAAAAAAAATCTTCAAGGAGGATTAAAAGAAAATTCCTTTCGTGAAATAAATGGCTTGGTAAGCTGTTCCCTTGCTGACTTCCTCCAGTCAACTGAACCACTGTGAGTAACTTGTACTCCTCCTCCTTATCAGGAGGTGTGTGGCTCCAAGATAAGCAAAGTCTGGCTCCAGACACTTGCAGCCTTTGAGATGCCAGTGGAGAGAAGGTATCAGAGGATTGGGGTTTCTCAGCCATTCTGTGAAGAAATGCAAGATTTTTGTTTATGAAAGACATGAGTTGCTGTTCCTGAATTAATGATAGGCACGGACCATGCCTTGGGAATGGCTGATTTCACTTATTTTAGGAGACATTTAAAAGGACTTGGAATAATGTAAAAGGATTCCAGTGTGCAACCATGTCACACATTGCTGTTCCTCCCATTCTGCCTTCCCATTCCTCCCTTCCAGTATGTTGCATCCCATTTCCAGTTAGAGTGGGGATATTGCAGGCTCATCCTTGCTTGACCACTTGCAGTTGCTGTCATGTGGACATAATGCTTGGACCTTGGAGTGCCAGCAAAACAAGCCATGAGCAACAGTGGTGTTGTGTCTCAGTTCAAAGGGCCAAACTCTGTCCTCAGACACCTCTGCTGGTCGTTTCCAGTGGTGGCAGTCAGCAGCACTTCAGCAAGGCCAAGGCATTCCCATGGCATTCCTCACACTGCCTCACACGCACAGTGCTCGTGGTGGGGGAGCTGCAGACTCAGAGCAGAACCTGATCAGCTGGACATTGCTCATTCACAAGCACCAGCAGCACACTGTAGAGTAACTGCAGAGGTGCAGCTGCTCCCCTTTCAGGATCCTCCTCACCGAGGATCTGGGTTGCCTGGATGTAGCAGCATCCAAGTCCTCCCCAGGGGGAAGGGTCGTTATAGGGTTTGTTACAGAAAACTGCATTGTGAATTAGCTTTGTAGAGAGGGTCAGAGAAGCTCTTTTACCTCTGATTTAATATCTTAAATTGAGTTCTAACTTCTTGAGAGCTACTGAAATCCTTATGTATTTAAGAGACTGGCTGTTTGTGCCCAGTTCTGCAGTGTCCCTGCCTCCTGTTTCTGGGTTTGTGTCCCTCAGCCCGGTTCTCTTGTCAGCTGTAATATTCCATGTTAATGTAACTGGGAGAGGAATCTTGTCCTCAGCTTCTAATCTCATAAATTTTGAACTGTGCCTGCATTTTTAAATTATGCTTGCAAAATACCTATGCAGTCCTGGCTGAAATTACAGTAGACTAACCACAGTGATTTGGAATCAAAGGTCTGCTGAGAAGTGGATACTTGCTGCTCTGTCTGAGCTGCCAAAAGATTTGGGTTTAAATTACCTGATTTAGATGTTTCACCAGTTAGACACAGTTGAAATGAAAAACTGTTTGTTTTGTAAGCATCCAGATTCCAATGCTTCTGTGCCCCAGCTGACCCAAAAAAAAGCTTATGACTCTTACTGCCCAAGGCAATTTCTAATTATTGGAGATTTGAAACTGTGAGATAAAGATGAAAGTGATGAGCACTTTTAGTGCAAATTTATTTTGGAGGAACATTTTGTGGTTAAAAATGCCAATACCCCCAAGCTCAGAGAATATTTAATTCCCCCAACTTACTGTGAGTGAGAAAATGAAGACAGAGTGCCCACTTGCAGTGCCTTTTTCCATTCTCCATTTAGGAGATGGTTGATCTTCCTCCTAACTCCAGCCCCTTCTCTTCTTTTGCCTGAAAAAAATGGGCCTTCTGCCTTGCAGCACCATCCTAAAGGTCTGCAGCTGCTTTGTAGAACTGGATGTCCCAGGCAACGTATGCATAAGGATTACCCAGTACTTAATCATGAGGAAAAGCTAACAGACCTCACCCCTTCCCTCCTCCTTCATAAATAATCTGAGGAGATCTCTTAGAGTTGTAGGCTTTGAGAGTCACTGGTTCTTCTCTGCAGTGATTTCAGTGGAGAGTCTCAAGTGCACACACTTTGGGGATCAAATACTGGGAAGGGCTCTCCAGCTCCTGTGGTGGTTTGTGATGTGTTCCATCAGTAGAGCCTACTTTGGGTTTGCCTGTCTGTAGGGGAGGCTGTATCTTTCAGACCTATGTGAACGTGGTGCAGGGATTCCTCTGACCTCACATATTCAAAAACAAAGGATAGGAACAGCTCTCTTGGATTTCACATAAACAATTTGCTGATTTTGAGGAAAACACCCTGTAGCAGAGAGCTGGGATTATGCGACTTTCTTGCTCTTAAGGAGACATTTAGCAAGATATATTTTACTGTTTAAATTTAAAAATAGAATGGGTACACTGTGTTTTGTGACCTCAGTTTCATTTTTCCATTCTCTTTCATGCACATTATGAGCTACCTCCTGCAGCTTGCTCTTCAAACGGCCTCACATAATTTGACCATACTGACAGCTTGCTCTTGGTACGATGCTGAGGCCGTGTTTGTGGGGATGGGTCCTCTCTGTTTCTCAGCTGGATAATCTAAAGGGCAAGGATTATTATCTGAAGCATTGTGCTATAAGCGGCATGAATCGTGTGTGTTCTGTGTGTGCAGTGTCCTGACAGTGACAGTGTGCATGACCTCAGAGCAAGTCCTAAAATACTCAGTCCAGGGCATCCTGTAATTGCTCTTGCTCTGCTCTTGCCCCAGAAGATGGTAATGCCTGGTTATTGATTGTAAGGAGATAAAGTCAAATTCTCTATTCTTGAGTAATTTTGATGTTTGTTTGGAGAAATACATTAGGACTTTTGATGGAGAAGGTAGCAACAATTGCACTTTGGACAACTTTTGAAGTTTCAGAGTTGATTTTAATTCCAGGCCTTTTGCAAATACTCATGAAATGGAGCTTTCTCTGTTTTGAGACAGCTATATTTAGAGTTGGAATTTTTATATGGGTACTGTCTTTATTTTGGGTCTCCATCTCTCTCATCTATCTGAATTTAGTGTTCTAGAACATATATCCTTTCATAATAAAACCACAGGTGAAACCAAGTTCTCTGTGGTTTGATCCAACTTCATTTTTGTTGAAATGTTCCGGATAGCATTAATAATGTTTCTGTTTTTAGGGATTGATCTATGTCAATACAGAGTTCTGAATGAGGGGGACCCTTTCTAACATAAAGTCTCGTGGTGGTCCTGCTCCTGGGCTCTGGGAAAGTGGTCAGTTTATACTGACAGAATTGATTTTGTTTGCTTAGCCAAAGTATTGAATAACATTTCAGGAATTTTCTGGTCCTTGAACATTCTCTCTTTACGAGTCCCTGTTGACACTGAGCAAGACTGGCAGTTGAGATGATCTTTGTTTGAATGTTCACTTTGCCAGTTTTGCAAGGGGAAGATTGTAATCTATAAATAATTGAGCAGGAAGATAAACAGGATGTGATGGCTTCTATGAAACTAAATTCATTATTATTTGCTATGGTAATACCAGTGGTAGGTCCAATGTGAAATGCTATTTACTAGGTTTACCACCAACCTTCCAGTTCTGTTTGCAGAGCAGAGAGCTTTTACAACAAGAATTGTTTCGATTTCTTCATTTTGAGAGTCACCCTTCAGATAAATATTAGGGAGGCCTAATATGAATTGAAGGAAGATGTTCAGCACTTCAAGGTCAGGCCTTCTTTGATGGCTTCCATTTGCATTGTTATCAGATGATTTGAGAACATGTGGGTCTTGCCAGTGTATTTGACAGTTTCTTCTCCTCGTCACCAAGGGTGAACTGAAATCCAAAATAAAAATTTCTTATGAAGATCTGTAAATCCCTGCCTGTAGGCTTACAACCTGCTTTTCCCCACAGTAGCTCATCCAGATGACTGGGAGCTTATCATAAATCCTGGAAGTATCCAGCTGCCATTAGCATGATCACCTGCTGTAGGTCAGCACACAGGGAGCTGCATCCTGGGGCTGCTCCAGATGAGAGCATGAAGTGCTGCAGCCTCATCCAGACCCAAATGTCCATACTCAGGAGAATTCAACATTCATGTAGTTAAAGCACAGACTGGAAAGCTGTAAAGTACATTCATATTTACATCCCCAAACCCTTTTTCTCCGGTCTAAGGGGAACCAATGCATCAATAGCAGTGTATCAAAGTTATTTGCAAAGGAGGAGATGCTGCTTTCAGATGCTGCAGCTGAGAGTCCCTCAGGTGTAGTGAGAGCTGTGAACTGGCCATCCCACCCACAGGCAGATGTGTCCCTGGCACGAGGCTGCCCTGTGAGTACTTGGGGCATCGTGCAGCAAAGTGGCTGCTCTAAAGGGATCCTTGGAGGCTGTTAGTGCTGCACTTGAGAAGTTTTAGGTGGCAAGTGGGAATAAAAAGGAATAATTTAAGATGATAGCTCAGGTTTATTAGAGAAGGGCAAGGTGGAGGCCTGTGTGAATAACTGTAGATAGTGTACTGTCACTGGGACCATGGCCTGGACGCTTGGTCGCTAGATCAAGGAAAACTTTGTAATACACTTGGGGAGTGTTCACCCAGCATGGCAGAGATTACAGCTCTTTCTGTACAGCAGAGGGCAAAGTACCTTGGAGCAGGGACTTCTAGGAGAAGCCTGAGAAGGAGGGACCCAGAGAAGACAAAAGCACAGACAGAGATTAAGACTCTTCTAGCATTAGGATGCCAGGGTTTAAGAGCAGATGCTTTGCCTCACCTTTGTAAACTGCAAAATTACTTCTAGCTTTCTGTTTGGGCAGAAGTGCTCAGTGGGGTACTGTTGGTGTGTGTTGAACCCCACTCCTTCCACATATTCCCCTGATGTGGCACTTGCCCCAGTACTTGTATAACACCCTATGATTTTGGAGTATGAAGCCTAATGGGGGGTGCAGTCTGGACCCTGCCCCAGACTTTACCAGGTGTTGTCTTAGGGACAAGAGGGCTGTGCTACAGCCCCCCAGGACAGCGTGCATGATTCTCATCAGGTAGCACAGCTCCTCCCTGAGCAACTGGACGTGGCCCAGGTTTTCCTGTGGGCACAGCCTCAGGGGAGACAAAAGGACCTGCAGAAGAGCCCCAGATGGGGAGCCAGCGGTGGAGCTGCCTGTGCTCGGCAGGACCACATGCCATTCTGTACTGTCAGCAGATGTTTGTTTTCATTCTGGTTTGGACAGGCTTGGAGGGAAACTGGACGCTTTCCAGTTCTGTCCATCCTTAATTTCTTCTCATCGAGTAGAGAATAACTGGAGTTATTTCTGTCGTTGCACAAGCACTCGGGTGGTGTTTGTTGACCAGCCATGGTAACCTCAGTGCGAGCCAGATGTGGGAGCAGCTCCCGGGGTGGCCGGGTGCGCTGCACGTGGGTTCCCACCGCGCGCCCCCTCTGCCCCTCCTGAGCGACATCCCAGAAAAGACAGCCCCATCTCTGTGGCATCCCGAGGTCCCTGAAAGAGCCTTTCACTGCTGTCCTTTGCAACCAGCCTTAGGTTTGCACTTAACTCAGAGCAAATGTTAAAGAAACAGCGTTGTGGCATGAGGAGTCATGTTCAGAGCTGGAAAACTGCAGCTTTAGTGATTACAAGAGAAAAAATCAGAGCTTTGAAGAAAGCCAGTAAGCCCAGTGCCAGGCTGGCTGTGCTAGGTGAGTATCTGTGTCTCACGTCACCTTCCTGCATTGCAACCCTCCTTTGGTAAGAAGGGCTGCAAAGGTGCTGGGCACACCACAATCCTCCTGCTCCTGCTGCTGTAAGTTTCCATGCTCCCATGAATGGATTAGGCAGAGGGAAGTGAGGCCTCTGACATATTTTTCCAAACCAAAACAAAGCTGGCAAGTCTAATTTTAGGCCTGGTTTAATATGGAAATGATATCAATACTGACACAAAGCTTTTCTGTTCTCCTGATAATTAATTTCTGTGTATTTGTCTTGTGGGTGGGAAGAGGCTGAGAATTGATAGCTCCCTCTCAACAGCTGGGTTTACAGTCAAAAGTTTTTATCACCAAAGAGCAAAATGAAAGAGAAGCGATACCACACACGGGCATAGTTTTGCGTCAATTTGCTGTCGAACCAACATGTTTGAACTCCTGTCTGACTGCCTTGGGACAAGGTGTGTAGCAGTAGAGCATCTGCCTGCCAGCCTGCAGCCGACTTGTGAGAAAGCAACTTATGGGGATGTCATGACTGATGTTCCTCTGTCTCTCTCTCTCTCTGTCCCCACCCCCTTGCTGTCCCTCTGTGCCTGATTTTGTTTGCATGTTAGGTTTTTGTGGCCAGTCCAAACAAAACACAGCCTATTGTGGAGATCCTGTTGAAAAACCAACCCAAGCTAATTGAGTTTCTGAGCAATTTCCAGAAAGAAAGGACGGACGACGAACAATTCACTGATGAGAAGAACTACCTGATTAAGCAAATCCGAGACTTGAAAAAGCCAACGGCATGAAGAACACCTCTTGTTTTCCACTGTAGGCATTAATCTCAGTTGTTAAGTTCCTCTGTGTCCCTTAAACACCACAATAGTGCTTGAGAAGGCACAGCAAGTGCCTGGTTTTTATTTTGTCTTTGTTCCTAGATGTCAAGAATATAGGGGTTTTACATGAGAACTAAAAAACCAAAAATCTAGAATAATATATTATTTTTAATCAAGATTATAATTATTTATGTCAGTTTAGAATCTCTGTAATAGAAGCTGGTTTGACAGATTTTTTTTTGTGCTCAAGAAGAATGAACCTCTTTGCTTAACTTTATCAGCAAACTCAAGCACTGACAAGTGCACAGAGCAGGTCTTCTGAGGACTGTGACATTGTTCCTTCACACCTGTAGTTGTGACTTGGTTCTAGCGCTGCACACACACAAGACTGTGAAAGAGTACATTGGTCTCTGGAGTTAGCTGCACTTATAGGTCAGGTTCGTTAGTCAAAACTATGGAAGATGAAAAAGCAGTAAAGGTCACGTTTTTGCTTCATTTTGTGTTCTTTCATCCTTTCCCCCCCCTAGATCAGAGGTTTTCTATTCAGTGCTAGGGAACGGATGGATATATCAGCCATCTGAGCTGTTTCTGCCTAACTCCCATTTCCCTGTGTGTGATATATTGTGCCAGAGCACAGGCTTTTCCTACCAGCTCCCAGCAGTCTCATGAGGAGCAGCCCCATGCACACGGTGCTCACATGCCCCGTAATGGGAAAAGGCAAGGGCAACCCCCCTCCATCAAAGGCCATGCCGTATTGCTGATAAAGTGATCCCGCACCTAGGAAACCATCCATGGTCAAGAATATTGGGTGGTAGCCAGAGCTACTTGGCTGAATTGTGACAAGGGCTGGGCCTCAGCACCAGAGTGAGAGGAGTGTCTTTCCATATGAATTCTGGTCCTGGCTGTGCGAGGTGGGGTTGAGCTAAGTTCAGCAAGGGAATCATGAAAAGGCCTCAGGCAGATCTGCTGCGTGGGCTGAGGTCCCTGTGCCTGCAGGTGCTGTCACAGCTGAGAGCATTTACTGCATACCGAGCCTGGGAGGCCACTGAGCAGCAACAGGCACCAAAGGCCACCCGTAGTCTGGCATTTTCTGCCCTTGTCATCCTGACCTGAATTCAGGTTCTGTGTTAAAGTTGTGGAAGAGGAGGTTGTTGCACCATTAAAGTTTTGAGTTTAATAAGCTTTATGGTACAGACAGTGTTTCCCTGGTGTGTTTGAAGAATTTTTGGGATCTTTTGTTTTCTAGCAGGAAAATGTTATTCTGATGCTTTATTAGGAAGTGAAGTTTGAGAGCAGGGAGTGGAAATTTCTTGAATTTTTCTGGACAGCCTAAGTTCTGAGTTTTCCTATTTGCTGTAAGAAAGTTCTCTAGCTAAAACTCTATCTAATGCTTCAGGTAACAGGTGACACTGAATTGTAAAAACAGAACAAGCCCTTTTCTTTCATTAAACTGTTGTATATTGAGGTGACTGATACTTTAATTTATGTGCTTTAGAAAAGGGAAGAAACAGAACCGATTGTGGTCTCGTTTTTTTTTCAGATGTCAGATACACACAACAAATGTACATCTTAGTTGCCTGGAATTTAAAAAAAATATTTACAAGCTATTAAAGGCATGATTACTGATCACTCTTTATTTCTGTCTCTGGGGTTTTTTCCCTCTTGCCTTTCTGGATAGCCAAATTCCATACAGTGCTAAATTCCTTCTCTCCTTTGCCAGCTTGTTTCAGCAGACGGAGAGGGATGAGCACTGCCTTCGAAGCCAATGCTCTCTGAAGCATCACATCTGCAGCCCTGGCTGGCAGGGGTCTGGCAACCCCAGCCCCAGCCCAGCTCAACCTGGCCATGAGTGTCACCCCCACCCTGCAGGGGGTGTTTGCTGGCAGTGGTCACTTGCAGGTCAGTAAGGGAGTGTCTCCAGAATCACAGTCCTTGGAGCCAGTCATTTAAGTCTGATCCTCTGAGATTTGGAGCCTGAATCTGAAGGGTGCTTGGCTGTGTTCTGAGCTCCTGGGGTGGGGCTGGTCTCCAGGGCTGGATTAGCACAGAGACACGTGTCCATTGCCTCAGCCTCTGGAGTCACATGAGAACATTGGGCTTCCCGCCCGTGCTAGGAAAAAGTGTTTCATGGTGTGTTGCTGGGAATGCCTGCCCTTGACAAAGTGAGTGTGACCCACACAGAGGTGCCCAGAGAGTCTGTGAGGGGTCACACTGTGAGCACTTTGTCTGCATGGTCTGCACACAGAGGAGCACTTGAAGAGATCCAAACCTGGCAGTGACACGAAGAGCGAGGTTCCACCCTGGTGTCTGCGAAGGCAGAGAGGTGTCAGGCCAGCAGGGAACAGTGATGGGCCCCGGCCCTGAGAAGGAAGCCTTTTCTAGGGCAAGTAGTCTTTGGACCACATGAGAAAGTAAGTGGTAAGGAGGGCTTGTGAAAAAGGGGATCTGTGTGTGTGTCTGCAACAGGGAGGGGAAGAAGTGGTCTTACAGGTAAAATGACATATGCCAGAGCCCTTGCAGCTTGTCTTACCAGAATCGGGTCCTGCAGTAGGTCACACAACACAGATCAAGGTACAGTGTTCCCCAAGCTCAACTTGCTTAGATCTTTTAAAGAATAAAAAGCACAAAAATTGGTGAAGATGAAATTAAGCACCACAATAATATTTCACATCAGGTGGGGACACATCCCTAAGTAAATGAAAATGAGGTCTTTTCTAATGTGACTTTAAAATAATGACAGAACTCCCAATTTTCTTTGGTGAATTCAGTCAAGGTGGTTCTTCTGCCTAAGGGAGTGCTCCCACCAGGAACTCACAATTTATCTGAAATTACTATTGGAGGGAGCTGTGTGATTGCAGGATGTGGTTCATCAGAGTGAAGGCAGGAAAGATTGTAAAGTGGAAAGATAAAGAAGTTGGAGGAAGCCTCTCCATTCTGTTCTGCACACAGCATTCAGGGGGTTTGGATCACATGAATAAATCTCTGCCAACATACGATGTACGATGCTGCAATGTCAAACCTTATTTGATACTGCAGAGTGCCAGGAGTCTTTGAACCATAAGCTTCTGTCATGGGATTTGGGCAGCTTGTGCTGAAATCAGGAAAATCTGATTAGAAGCAGCCACAGGCTCCCCAGAGTGTCCTGGTGTGTACAGCAGCAGGTGTGAACCCAGGAGAGGCCAAGGACTCTGGCCTTCCACAAATGTGGGCGTTAAGACCGCCTGAGCCTCTTAATCTGCATTCTCCAGAGACAAGATCAGATGAGAAGGAAAGAATGACTTAGGCCTCTGCTGTTATCTAATGATAACAGCACTCACGAGAGGGAGAGGAGATCCAGATCCCATTTGTTCTCTAGCATGTGCTTTGCTCTTGCTTGTGAAATTGGAGCAGGGCTAAGAGAACCCAAGCCTCTTTCCAAGGGATGCAGTGGTGTTTGGTCAGTAGAGAAGCTTTTTCGCTGGGCCAACAAATGCTTCATTTCTCTTTCTGAAGCAGAAGGACTTCAACATTTTGGCAGAAAGCACCTTCCTGCAGAACATCTTATGCCTGGCAGTGAAAGTTGAGGCAGAGAGGATACAGGTTTTGGTCTCTGCGACGTAAGAGGGAATTGTATGTAACTCTCCCACTCCTTGACTAAGTGTTCTTGCATAAAGACGCAGGTCTCCATGGACTGAGTATAAGGTGTCCAGGAGCCTCCAGTCAGAGTTTCAGCCCCATGGTGAGAGGCAATCCTGCAAGCAAGAGCTGCTGTGGCCTGGGGAAGAGAAGGCCCTGTCATCTCAGCCCATGCTGAAGGGAAGCCTTGCCTCCAGCAAAGCCTCCAGTCCCTCAGGGTCTGATGTGTAAGGCCACAAGGTACCAGCAGCCCAAGCCAGCTCTGAGCACAGTTGCTGCTGGGCAGGCAACACGGATCAGGCTAAGGGGAAACCCAAAACAAGGTTAGTAGTTTTGGCCATGTGGTTCAGCTCTAAGACAAGCGTCTCACAGGGCTGTGACTTGGCCCAGCTCCCCCAAGAACCCCAGGGAGAGGCAGGCGGTGAGCCCAACCCTCCTGACTCATGGTCCTGCTCCACAGTGCCTGCCTTGAGCTGGCCTCTCTTTCCAGGAATGTGAGAGGAGGAAAAACAATCAAACAACCCACCCCCTTCCTACGGCATTGGTTGCGAGGGGCTTTCCAAAGCCACGGTAAAAATTCCCTTTCCCACCTCAGGCTGTGTCACACTGGGTGGCAGCACGGGGACAGCCTGTGCCGGGGGTGTAGCGCCAGCCACGGCCCAGCCATGGCCCAGCCATGGCCAGCAGCTCCCCCCACCTGGCTCAGTAATGACAGAGCACTGGGGACAGGGTGGGGTGCCAGCACATCCTGTGAGACAGCGGTGTGCCTTGCACCATCACCACTGCTACAAGAGCCCCGCGGCTGTTCCCATCACCCGACGGGCACTGGCAGCCGCTGGGAGAGCTTTGCTGCTGAGCCTTGGCCCAGGAAAGCCCCGCACCACCCTTGCTGTCTGTGAGACTGCAGAGCCCTGCTGTGGCGTGGCACGTCCGGCATGGCCAGGTGTCCCACACGGCCTCAGCCTCCTCCCTCCCTAGGTGTACCAGTTTTGCACGTTGGTAGTGATGCCCACAGGGCCATGGGAAAGGGTGTGCTTTTCTTCCGAGCCTCTCTCTCCCCCAAGCACAGATTTGGGAATGAAATTTCCAAATGTCATTGGCCCAGGGCCAAAAATGTAACCTGTGTGTTTTAACTGCCACACTGGGCCAGCAGACACCTCCAGCATATTGAGCTTTGACAAGTGGTTGGACACAACCAGCACCTGACTACCAAGGTGACAGGTAGGAACAGTTTTTTGGTTGCATGACAGACATCAGCCAAGTCATGGTATCATAGCCCAGCTCCTCACAGTTAAAGAAACAAAACCCACCCAAATCCCCCAAGCAGCTCTCCTGGGGAGAGCTACCAGTATGGCAGTGAATAGAGTTATTTCTTCTGAGTGCATGGAGAAGACAGCACCTTGTCTTTGGGGCCATGAAGTGCCTTACTCAATGCTTATGAATAGAGGCCCTTTATTTCCAAATTGCTGGGTACGTTGTCTCTACTGGCACTCAGCTTTGGCAATGCCCTTCAACTCCCTTGTAGAACAGCTGGCTTGACAAGCGTTTGGAGCAGATTTAAAAATACCCTTGTCAAAGCAGAGCCCTCTGCATCTGTTTGTGCAAACATGCAGTCAGGGTTGGCTTTTCGGCACACCCCGGCACAGCCCTGCCCCGGCAGCCAGCAGGGAGCAAACAAACCCGGCCTTTGCTCAGGCAGATGGTCAGATGCCCAACAGGCTCTGTGTGCCTGGGACAAGCGGGAGCCTGCAAGGAGCAGGGCTCTCGAAATCCCATGGGGGAAGGGGAGAAAGGCATCTCCTCCTCATTTTAAAGCTGGGTGTGGGGGAAAATTTATATCCACAGATGAACTCGCCTTGTGCCCCAAGGAACGTCAAGGGCAGAGCCACAATTAGCTCATAGCACAGAGCAGGTTCTTGCTGTGGGCTGACAGCCTTCCTGTCAAAGGCTCAAAGGAAAGTGACACTGGGGACTAGCAGACAAGAAAGCAGGACGTCTCAGGGGACAGCAGGCATTGCAGAGGGAGGAGAGACATATGTTCATTCCAACAAAAGACCCAGCTCTCCTGCTAATACATACCACTTCTAGCCATGCAGTTAAGCTCCTCTGCTTCCTGCTGGCTTTTGTTTTCTCTAGCTAAATCTGTCTTGCCCCACAATAGGAATGAAAGACTAAGTGAAGGTGAATGCACTGGCATTCACACTATCTTACATACGTCTTTCAGGTAGCTCTGAAATAACATTGGGGAGGAGGAAATGTGGCTGTGCTAGCGTTTGTGTAACATGTCCCTAAGGCCTGGCTTTGTTGAAGTTATTGTTCAAGTGCTTCATGGTTTCCCCACATTTCTTCAACCCCTTGTTTTTCCTCCAAGTTAGAAATTTAGCTGCCCTAGTGGAAAATTTACTGGCAAAGCAGTGAGGTGACCTCACTGGAGCCAAAGTACAGATAGTTGAGCAATTAGGGCAAAGAAGGAGGAAAAAGTCAGGCTTAGTTGTTAGTATACTGTCTTGTGCCACTGAGGAACACAGTGAAGCTGGAACCGACCCCATCCCTCCAACAACGATCCTGTAGCTACAGGAAGCCACCCAGTCCTGAGGCAGAGCCTGGCTTCCTGGGAAATCAAAGTGGAAAATTTCCTGTACAAACAGCTGATACTTGGGGTGCAGAAGATATACGTCACACTGCAAAATACCCCAGGGAAAAAACCATGCTCAGCATTTTCCTCTGCATGTCTGTTCCCAGCCCAAGCATGGTGAAGCCTGTGCTGCTGCACGCCAAGTGAGAAGGCCCCTTATCTACACAGCAGATGTGCCAGCCACGATTTTTCCTCTTCCCATTTATGAGCTTTGAGCTGCCTTGAGTGTTCTAACATTTATAATGAGCATCAGCACACCTTTGTCTTGTTCTGTCCGCAGCTGCAGGAGTCTCTGGACACCGGTCACAATCACAGAATCATGGAGTGGCTGGGGTTGGAAGGGACCTCTGGAGACCATCCTGTCCAACCCCTCTGCTAAAGCAGAAACAGCTTGCAGAGGATTGCACCAAGGTGCATCCATTTGTCTCCAGGGAAGTAGACTCCACAGCCTATCTGGGCAGTCTGTTCCAGTGCTCTGTCACCCTGCAATAGAGAATTTTTCCCTCATATTCAGATGTAACTCCCTGTGCTTCGTGTGTACCCGTTGCTCCATGCTCTTTTCACTGGGATCCATTGGAATCCACTATCTTTACACACCCAGCGCTAAGACATTTGTTGCACTAATACAATCTATGTAAATAATACAGTATAAATTTTATGTGGCAGACGAGAGCTGGAGCCCGCAGGCCGCGAGTCCCGGCATCCCTGTGGAGCGCGGCACCGCCTGGGTCCCGCTCCCCGGGCATTTCCCTGACAACAGCGCCCTCTCCCGGCCCTCCTTTGCCGGCTGGCGGGGGCGACCGCACTGGGGAAATTATTTTAATTTATTGGGAATCCAATCTGAGCAGGATAATGAGAAATAAACACATCTTAGAACAACTTCCCCTTACTCCTCTCTTCTTCCCGGGCTCAACTTCACTCCCGAATTGCCTAACTTCTCCCCTCCAGCAGCACAGGGGGAGGAGGAATAGGAGCTGTGGTCAGTCACCACACTTTTGTCTCTGCCACTCCTTCGTCCTCAGGGAGGGGACTCCTCACACTTTTACCCTGTTCCACCGTGGGGTCCCTCCCACGGGCAAGAGTCCTCCAGGAATTTCAACATGCATCCTTCCCTTGGGCTGCAGTTCTTCATAAACTGCTCCATTGTGGGTCACAAGTCCTGCCAGCAAACCTGCTCCAGTGGGGCTCCTCTCTCCGCTGACTTCCCACAGACGCTGCCAGGAGCCCGCTCCAGCACGGGCTTCCCACGGGGTCACAGCCTCCTTTGGCATGCACCTGCTCCAGCGTGGAGCTCTCCCTGGGCTGCAGGGGGATACAGGCTCCCCTATGGACTCCCTGGGCTGCAGGGGGATGCAGGCTCCCCTATGGAGCTCCCTGGGCTGCAGGGGGATACAGGCTCCCCCATGGAGCTCCCTGGGCTGCAGGGGGATGCAGGCTCCCCTATGGAGCTCCCTGGGCTGCAGGGGATGCAGGCTCCCCCATGGAGCTCCCTGGGCTGCAGGGGCACAGCTGCCTCCCCATGGTCTGCACCAGGGGCTGCAGGGGAATCTCTGCTCCAGTGCCTGGAGCAGCTCCTGCCCCTCCTTCTCCACTGACCTTGGTGTCTGCAGCGCTGCTCCTCTCACATATTCTCTCTCTGGCTGCAATGGTGCAGCTTTTCCCCACTTCTTAAACCTATTATCCCACTGGCACCATCATGGTGGCTGCTGGGCTTGGCCTTGGCCAGAGCTTCATCCATCCTGGAGCTGGCTGGCGTTGGATCTGTGGATATAGGCAAAACTTCTGGAAGCATCTCACAGAAGCAACCTCAGAAGCCACCCACTACCAAAACCTTGCCACACAAACCCAACGCAACAGTAACCCAGATCTATTTGAAATCAGCACATGCCATCAGCCTTTGCTTTCCTATTCTCCGAGCAATGTCACTTACTGGATCCAACAAATTAAAGCCAGATATTTGGAGTCTGGTTTGCGAGCCCAACGGCTGAAACAAAAAAACCTATTTAGAGGACTACAAAGCTTTTAAGAGTAGTCCCCACATTAAACATAGCTCTGGGAAGCCTGTCCCTTTGCCAGCTTGGCTGTGTCCCACTGACTGCTCACTGTGGTCTACAATGACGTTTCAATTCAAGAGCACTTCTGAAAGGCATCTCCCATCTGTCCCCACATACTGTATGTGGCTCTGCAACATGAGCCAGTCTTGGAGGGCAATGAGTGGATTCCTTTCAGCTTAACAGGAAAACTAACTGTAGCCATAATACACTCCACTGGCTATCAGGCCCTCAGTCCAAATGCCTGGGCTGGAACCAGGTGGATGTGACACCCCCGGTGGGCCAGAGCCCCAGCATCACCCACTTGATGCTGCAGCAGCCTCGCTGCCGCACAGCCGCACTGGGGACGGGCACCGTTCTGGCCCCCGTCACCGCAGCGATCCCGCTCTGCCCTGCGCTGACTGGGAACTGGGGCCCTGGCTATGCCATACAGGCAATCCAGGGCAGCGAGGCAGGAGCGAGGCAGGGACCAGTTTTACTGCTGGATGGTCAAAGCTTCATCCGCTTTGATCCTCTCCAAGGAACAGGCTGTGGAGGTGGCAGCTTGCAGTGCTCCCTGATGCAGTTCCCATTCTCCTGAGGAAGAGGAAATTAATCCTCACGGGCCAAGGAAGGGGATCCCAGCCCTTTCCTGTGGCTGGCAGGAGGCACAGTCTCATTTTGAGACAAATTCTTCAGGCACAGCAGAGGGAGGCCTGTAAGGAGTGTGAGCATTCCAAAGTACTCTGTAATGTTCCTAATAACCCAAAGCATTTAAAAATACACTTCAGTACTTACTGTCAGATTAATTTATTAGCAGGAAGCATGTTTTGCTGTAAGGCAGACAATCAACAGAGAATTTCTGTAATTCTCAGTCAGGAGGCCAAATTATTACTGATAGTTAACACCTGCAATTAAAATGATTGTTCTGAAATGAACGAGTCTCAAAATGCATATGGAAATTTCATACAATATATAAAATATATAACTTTTACATTTCTTGAGTAAATACTTTGCAGTTTTTATGTAAGAAACACACATCCTAGAGTTGATTTGCAAAATAAGCACTGCAGGAGATGTCCAGTATTCTGTGGCTCTCCCTGGTAAGCAGACAAGCAGAGCAGCATCTACAGAGTCCATAGGCTGAGAGAGGAACCCCATTTGCATTGCACCTGTTGGCCAAGATAAAGTCCCTACTTTGTAATTCCAGTAAAAATTAAGGTAGGGTTATAATGACAATCAGAGCCACATAAATTTTTGAGCCTCTGGAAGAATCTGTAGAATACAGTAAGACAGAAATAAAGCCAGGCTTCCAAGCCTTCAGCCTTTCAAGAAAGTCCAAGTTTCACAGGGAGTTTTGTAAAAAAATCTTCTCTTTAAAAAAATGTAATTAAAAGTAAAGGTAGAATCTTAACTCCTCCTGAAGCAGAGATTACCAGCAGCATTCACTGCAGTGCAGTTATTTCATGTGTGTGATATTTGACTTAATTTACTTCTCTGGGTACCCAGGCCACCTATGATGTTTAAGGGACTTTTCAATTTCAGCTGTTCCTATGAAGATACAGATTTTACCAAGTTTGATACCAGCAAACCAATCACTATAAAACTTGAAGGGGCCTTAAATCTGGCCCTGTTTCTTTCCTTGCTTCTACTTCATGTAGATGAGCATTGCCAATGGATTGTGGAAACAAGGTTTCAGTGGGTGGACTACAGACTTCTTATTCTAATTTGGGCAGTGTATACTATCCAGTCACAGCTCTGCTATCCAATTCCAAGTTTCCCCAAAACCTAAAAGAAACAAAAAGAACCTACCGGTGCACCTTAAGACATGATTCCCCTTCCAAGACTTTAAGAAGGGCAGCAAAGACAAGATGCATGAAAGAACTGGGAAAGGGCTGTTTACATATCCTACCAGCAAGAACAGAAAAAGATTTAAGGTATTTCCACTGGAGAGCAGAGGAGTGAACAGAAAGTCTTGGGACATCTGCTAAAACAAACAATTAGAGGTCAGATTCAAAGCAGGAAACAGATGGGAATCAAAAGATGCTGGGTACAACTCTTTGTTCTGGTTATGCATTACTACAAAACTAGCAACAACACTAGACTGCAGTTTCAGTGGCTGTTTCAATGTCACCCTTGTAATGTAGTCATCCAAGAGATGGGCACCTGAAAAGATTTGGGCTATTCCACATTTGGGCTACAGATCATCCTATCTAAGAAACAACAGGACACTGGTGATTTATTAGCTTCCATAGTCCTAGGAGCCTGTCAGTGAAGATTAGCAAAACCTCAACACTACCAATCTTCACAGGTATGTATGTGCCAGTGAGATGCATACAGCCCAATACTTTCATGCCTACCTCCAGAAGGTGAGAAAAAGCAAAGCTAATCTTTGTCTTCATTAATTCAGATTGACTGCATGTGAGGAAGCACACAGAGCAGCAAGGCAAGTACCACAAAATGAAACAGCTCTGCTGCTATGGTAGGAAGTGTGTATGAGAGACAAGCTTGGTCTCCAAACCATTTAGCTAGAAATGACTGCTATCCCAATGGTTTTGTGTCCACTATACTGAGAAGCAGACTGAGAAGCAAAAGCCACTTTCAAGAACAGAGATAGTTGCTGGTGATTATTTACCTGCCATTTCCTAGAAGATTCCCTTGATGATTGTATTTGAAGAAGTACGGCTCATTTCTGCCATTTTCTAGACCAGAACTTATAAATCCATTCCTTCAATCCGTACCCCAAGCAAATAAGACACCATTTTATTACAACTCTGATCTACCACCAATGAACTTTCAATATATTTTTTTTAATGTGTTAAAAATTATCAGCCACCCAGTTACTTTCACAGAAAATACAAGCAGCATTTTTTCGCCAGGAGCTTCTAAATTAAAAAGACCTTCAGGTAACGCTGTAAAACATTTAAGACATCATAAATAAACTTATTCTAAAATTCACTTTCCAAACAATAAATAAAACTCTTCCTTATTTGAAAGTGCAAACAGGCTGTATTATAAAAAGTACGAAGCAAGACTGCAGGAAGTGCTTAATTATTCAGTAATGACCAAGACACAGTTTCTTGCTTTGGTGTTGCTGGTCATCCAGCGATTTTGTTTTCTGGACCCCATCTAAAGAAAAAAACATGCACGGAGCATTAATATAACAGCAAGCACAGCCTAATACTCAACATGGACAGGCACACTGGAATAACACTGGGGGTGGGGAACGGGGTGGAGACTGTCTTCTTCCCCTTACAAAGGAACATGCAATAATCATAGCTAAGAGGAATACACCAAGGAAAGAGAGGAACTTAAATCAGTGCAGTATTGAAAATGCAGACACATCACATTAAAGAAAACTGTTAGAGAAATGTGCCCTGTTCAATTTCTCAAAGTACCCCAAGATTAACCTTTCTCTAGCTGGATCTAAAAACCATTAAGAGAGAGAGGGACAAACAAGCAAATTTTGCAGTGATAACTAATGCCATAAATACTACTCTGAGCCCTTCCCTCCCCTCCTTCCCCCAGCCCATATGGAAGTAGCTAACAAAAAGACTTCTCCATTAATCTATCTCAGTATATGTTAGGAATTTGCTGGGAGTACGTGGCTATTTGTGTGCCACAATAACTAACTTCAGGTTTTTTTATGCTCCTAGCATGGTACTCAATGCATCTTTACACTGCATCTTCATTCCTGAAGCACAAAAATTATTTAGCCAGCATTTTCCATGTTGTTTCCTCTCTGGATGGAGTAACATTATAAGGATTGGTAGCTGACAGTAGATGCCTATGATGGGTCTCTTTTGTAGCACAAAAAGGCTTCAGAGTAAGACTTATCTAAACTCTGTTTTGAAAAGATGACAGCTCCCTTGCTACAGGGGTGTGTGTCAAAAAGGATTTTGTGACTTGAAGGAGTCCAGTCCAATTTATCTTGAAAAATAATAGTACACTTTATAGAACACAATCTAAAAAGTCTTTCTAGAAAAAAATTTTTAAACATGATAAAGTAGTCTGAAATGATCTACGTGCCAAACAGCATGTTGCTGATCTTCATAGCAGCATTGCTAGCTTTTGTAATGGGTGTCAATGCCAAGCATTTTATTACAAGTTAGTTCACCTATTACAGTTAGTTATTACCTATTACAGTTAGCTCATCTATTCAAAAACCTCAGAAAACTTTTCATAGCAAAATTTAACTCACTGAAATCAAGACTAATTAAGACAGGCAAATTAAGACAGGCAAATTAAGACTAATTAAGACTTAAGAATCCCAGAGGGAATCAGGTTGGTTTAAAATGTGATCTCACATATTGATTTCAGTACATAAAATGAATTAATGAAAAAATACTTACTTTCCCTGGCTGTAGGGTCATGGAATTCAAATGCATTAGTGTGCAATGGACTTAGCTGCCACTGGTAAAAGAAGAAAATGTTTACTTATTCCAGAAGACAGAATAAGGAGCAAAATGAGACAGGAAAAGTAGCCTACAGGCCTTCACTGAGAGGCATGACCAGGGGTGAGGTGGGGAATGAAGGACTCCCTCTTGAACACACTTGCTTTGAGGACAAATAACTGCTGTAGGCATGCAGACATTAACTCCCTGGAGAAGGGGGAATGAGGCTGCTCACACCGACAGTGCTGCAGTTTGTCATGGCGAGTGCCCTGCCTGCAGGTGCACTTGGCCACATTCCAAACCCACTGCAGCTCTTTCAGGAGCTGCTGGAAAGGCCAACAAAATCACACAGAGACCTCCTAAATCAGCTACCATGCTGTGACAGGGGAGGCTTGGAGAGAACTTCACCATGTGAAGAGATTACCTCCAACAACAGTGAGTTAGAGAGAAATCTTCCATGTAATGCAGATAGAAAAAACAGAGGGGCTTGGCCAGAACTGTGACAGAACAACCTCTCAATTCCACTCACCTGACTAAACAGCACAGTGCTCCTCTATGCTGGCTGCAGATGACTGCTCACTCTACTCTCCCATCAATGCTGCCCCCAGTTTTTAGAATACAGTACATTTAGACACTTACTGTAAATTTGCTTACACCCTCAAGTTCACCAAACTTCATATAGGATATGTCTGCTTTCTTTTTTCCAGCATCAACATCTCCTGCATAGATCTGCTTGATACCAGCTCCTTTAATTAAAGGGACACATTCATCACATGGACATTTTGTTACAAATATCATGCTTCTCTCATCTGGCTTTATTTCTCGGCACCTACGAGCAGTCAGAAAACAGAATTTCAGAGTTTGTATCTTGGAAGTTTTCAATTGTTACAAATTTGATACCTCAAAAAGCAAGCAAAGAAGTGTTATTTACTCTCAGAAGCAACTTATTCCTAATCAAGTGCACAAGTACACAATGGAATCTGGTTTAGTATCACCACCTGTGAACAACACCCATCCCACGACTCCACACCTATTACTGTTGGAAGCTTCATCAACTGCCCCACTTCCTCATTTTGGGTTAGAGGATGGTCTAGCAAGAAGCAGAGCCAGTGGCTTGTATCTGAAGGATAACTGAAGGAGCCAATATCCTTTAAAACCTAAGTTCATATAAGAAATCTCAAGAAATCCCAGGAGCTGACTGTGCCAATATACATGCAACTTCTACATCACAGGCATAAAAAAGACTGTGATGGCAATCCACAGTTCATCAAAGTGACATCACACATTGTCCTAGTTTGGGCTGGAATACAGTTAATTTCTTCTCAGCAGTTGGTGCAGTGCTGTCTTTTGGATTTAGTATGAGAATAATGTTGAAAACAGACTGATGTTTTAGATGTTGCTAAGTAATGCTTACTCTGAATCAAGTGCAGTGAGGAGCTGCACAAGAAGCAGGAACGGTGACCCAAACTGGACCAAAGGATATTCCATGATAGTGTCACTCCCAGTATATCAACTTGGGGAGTTATCTAGAAGAGACATTGATCAGAGTTTGGGGGTGGGGTAGGGCATTGGTCAGTGGCTGGTGAGCAATTGTATTGCGCATTACTTTTTTTTACCTTGGGTTTTATCTTTATTATTATCTACTATTATTAATAAATGTTAATTTGTTTCAATTATTAAACTGTTCTTGTCTCAACCTACAAGTTTTACTTTTGATTCTTCTCCCCATTCCACTGGGGCAGGGGGATTAGCAAGAGGCTGCCTGGTGTGTACCTTCCCCACTGGGCTTAAACCACAACATGCATTTATCATGCAATTGTTTCCAAACCATCTCATTCTTCTCTGTGGTAAAAATGAACCCATTACCTGAATGTCAGGGCGTTCTGCTCCGCATGGATAATGTATCTGAACTTTCTGATTTCCCGATCCTTTTGCTTATCATCCATGTGGGGAAAATCAGCATATTCAGATCCAACAGGAAAGGCATTGTAACCACAGCCTACAAAATACATTGCTCCTGTTCCATCACAGCCTCTCTGCAACAGTAAACAAAGCATCAAATTTGGAGGTATTTTAACTGAGTTCTAAGTCAAAGAACAGTGGAACGTATACTTTTGCATGATCAGACAGCTCAGCTCTTGCCAACTGCTCCAGGTCTGTATGAAGCTTTTCCACCTGCACAGGTAAAGTATAACACTTCTGTTACCTGCACCAGGCTTTTGGGACTTTCCTTTTCAGCAGGGACAAGAAGTCTGAAGGATTTAGTCCTTAACAATGTACACAATTAAATACAGCTAGAATTCATCCCTGATGTGCCAGAGATGGTGTTTTACCTGTCTTTTAACAGTCTCAGTGACCAGTGGGCTGATAAGAGGCAATTGGTGATTGAAATAAGAAAAAGAAACCAAACAGCAACAAGCAGCTGATGACTGAAGTGTTAAAAACAAATTAAAAGTATGTTGCAGCTGTGTGAAGAATGAGGCTTCCAGGGATTGGTAACATGCATAAGCAGAGATACAAAGAACAAAAACTTTCTGTTTGGATGGGAAAAATATTCATAGAAAAATACTGCTTTGTTCCAAAAAGTAATATGCTAAAGCCCATACAGCATTTAACTGCAACAAATATCCTCAGGAGACTATCAGGCTATAATTGCACTGAGACCTCTCCTAAAAAGAGCTGCAAAGAGGGGCCATGCAGGGCACATGCTGCCTGATCAGTGACAATACCTGGATATTCTAGGATACCTAGAATAACTGACAATGACTGGGGAAGCAGGCACACTGAAAATCCAGGCAGAGACACTATTGTAGTTACTGAAATAATTTACACTTGCCCTTCATCTTAAAGCATAACAACGAACCAGTCACTGAGTTACTAAAGCTCTCTCTGTGTGTCTATGAAAAACAGAAGCGTATAAACTTTAAGGAAAATAACAAGCTCAAATCCAGTGTATGAATTGTGAGTGCAAGAAAAAGTAACTTTTTCAATACTTACTGATTTTTCCTCTGCCCAAATAATAGCTCCAACTCCCGTTTTATGATCCTCTAAAATACATAACATTTTAGGGGTAAATAACAAATAAAGCACTTCTCAGTTACCTATACATTAACATATGACATCCTAGTTTATTGTTGCTTTGTGAACGAAAGGAAAGAAATGCAGAAAGATTAAAAGCTTGTAAATCATATGAGTCTACAGTAAAAGCTAGGTGTGCTCTTACTGCAAGGCAGTCATTCTAAGATTTTGCTGTGTACATTTGTTCACAAATGAAATGAAGCAACTAACACATAGGTAATAAAATGCATGCCAAGAATATGTGTGGACAGGTTCACTAATATGTGAGACAGCTAACTTATAGAAACCTTCTTGTTCACTACTTAATTTAATAACTTGATTTCTGCCATTCTTTATGCTTCTGTGGTCTGAAGTCCTATCAAAATTAGTCCTATTTTATACCAAATTCAGAGACAAAATATTAACAATTGGATTTTGGGGGTGTAGCCTATCACCACCATAGGAAAACTGGTACAGAGCTTTCCTTATGTGACTTGGATGGTTTTTATGGCACTCGAAAATCTTCCCCAGTAGTTACTGATGAGAATCTTGAGCATATCAAGGAAAAGAACATTTCAGGCTTCCATTGATTAATGTTGCAGAACACACTGTTTCCATGAATCATTTCCATCATCCTTAGTATCATTACCATATGCAATAACTCTGAGGGTCTTTCCTGTCAAATATGTACTTTATCAAAGCTGTCTTCATCTATATTCTGCATATTTATTAGACACTGATGAAGAGAAGATGATAATGACTGATTAAATCAGCATAGAAAACACCCTATGTTCTTGCTCCCTTTACATCCACCCATACAATAGTGTAAAGCACCTAACTATGTGCGTGAGCTGCTATTTATTTTAATTTCATTACAGTGCAATAAAAGTTGGCTCAAACCCCAGACCTGAGTCCAGGCTGAATACTACAGATAAACCTGAATTTTCCTGCCCCAAGAGTGAGTACTCAAGCTTGGTCATTCCATCTTGTTCCGTATAATGGAAGCTGTACAAAGAACTCTTAACTGGTTCATGAAACTTCTGAATTACATCTAAATAATGTAATTTCCGCAATTTTTGGAGACAAAATTTGCTGAGGGTACCTGACTTAATAGGTTGGGTTTGGATGGATGTGTTGGAGGGATCAGTTTTGGTTTAAGCTTTATATATGTACTATTTATTTGTTTACAATGGTTTAAAAAAAACCAACTATCTAGAGTACAAAAACATCTCTATGGAGTACCATCAAGTTTTAAGTTTTCTGTTCTCTGAAGAACGTATCACTTTCCTGCACTGGTAGCCAGAGAGAATAAAGCACCTAAAAGAAGTCATCTCTATCAAGAGAGAATCAGTAACTATCTTTCTACCTCAGAAGCCTGGACATGAAACTCCAGCATCTGTGCAAAGAAAACCCCCACCAGACATATAAGCACCTTCACTAATAACATTAGGACTAGGAGACTTAATATAATGGTACTCAATGTCCTACAGAAGGATATTATTTCACTGCTTTTTTCTGAACTGCACATAATCTGCTTGAAATATTGACATTTATTTGATAACAGAAGCATCTTGTGAGACCTCAGTAAAAAGAGCCTCAGAGCAGCTTGAAGAATTTAAATGTCACTCTGTTCTATTTTCAGTTGGATGTTGGATACATTGGCAGGGCAGGGTTTGCCAGCACTGCATGTGAAACACCCGCACCGATTTCCTCACGGAAAGCTTTCACACACAACACTGTGTGCCCCTGTGGAGTCTTTACTGTTACTGCTGCACTCGTTTCACACCTGCAGGAATGGCATTGAGCAGCTTGCTCAAGGAAGTACTTGGAAGAATAAGACTGAAATGAGGAACTTGCTCTAGTGATGCGAGCCCATCGCTCCCGGCTCCGCTCACGACTCACCTGTGCGATAGGCAAGCAGCCTGGCTTGTATCATACAGTGCCTCGCCACGTCCTGGGGCAGGCACTGATCGTCTGCTTCACTTGTTCGGTGGGATCCGCTCCTGTAAAATCCAAAGCATCCAAAGACGGGCACGCTGGCAGCCACTGACGCCAAGACCAAGACAAGATCTTTCATGTTCTGTCTAAGGTTGCTGAAGTACGGGTTTTCACAGAGGTTCTCCAGTCCTATTGTCATCAATATTTGCTTGTGCATTTCCTCATTTGAAATTAGAAATAAACTTTCATACTCTTTTATTCGCTCTTGCCTACATGCGGTATAAAAGTCAGTGTTATAGTCAGGCTGTGATTTTGCTATTTTCTGAATAAAATCAAACTTGGTGGAAGTTTCTTCAATAAACTGCACCATGTAGCACACCAAAGGCTGAAGCAACACACACACACGAGCACGACTGTTCGACTTCAGTCTTTCCACTGCTTTGGCATCCAGCTTTGCATCCTCAGTGCTCGTTGGATTGGATACCTCGTTCTGCAAGCTGATCTCAGGATCTGCAGGCCAGTAAGAAATCCTGTTCACCCCGGCTGGAAGAGAAGATAGTGCAGCAGAAGGAACCATGCAAGTGCAGTGGAACATAAAGCTCATATTCAACACACTATTGTCTAACCCTGGTTTTACTTCTTTAAGGCCCCAAGTCCTGCCTAAGGGGTGTCTAGACAACAAAAATGCTGGTAGATACAAGTATCAAGGGTTATCCAACTTGATAATCACACTACAGATAAAAATTTGAGTCACCCAAGTTCTCAGATCTTTGCAACTGCCTAATTTTGCATCTTACACCCAACAGATAAATTAGCAACACACAAAAATAGTTAGCACTGATAGACATTGCTGCTGAGATTAAAAATCAATATTTGCAGAAGGGCTGTACCAGCAGATCCTATTTCTGGACATGAATTATCTGGCTTGCCTTCCTATCTCATGGGGAAAGGAAACTCTTAAGTACTCCCTGTGATTTCTGCATTAAAACCCACTCTTCCCTGGTGTCAGTGACAAGCAATGGGAAAGCAAGGAAAAATGCATCCATCTAGGCCTAGTCATCAGGCTTAGGGTTGCTCTGGCAGAGTGCAAAAGGACAGTCAGACAGTCAGCAGTGCATCCCAGCCAAGAGACAAGCACCACCAGTAATAATGGTAGCACATTACCAAGAAACAGGGTCTTGGCAGCAAACCCCAGTTTCTTGATCATCAGCTCCAGGAAATGTACATTCATTTTTTCCTTATGGAAAACATCAATGCAGGCTACACAAATCAGGGATGGGCATTCACAACTGGTACAGTCCAAAGAGAAAACAGGCTTTCTGTTTTCAATCACAAGTGTAATATTCACTCCTACTCTAGTACAGTCATTGCTTACCATTTACAATCATTTTTAAACAAGTTGAACATGGTTTTCTGGAAAAATAAAGATCACAGTTTTTAAGTCTTGATCCATGTTTAATGAGTGCAATCTGGCCAGCATGCAAGTCTGTACTGGAACAATGAAGACCAATAATCTTCATATTTTTCACCACAACCAGACCACTCTTCTTCACCTACAGAAAAAGGCATTATTATTATTTTACTCTTTTTCCACATTGATTCCATAAAGATGTTACACCTCTTCCTTGGATAACAGTAACCAACCAGCAGCAGAGCACAGAGCTCTTCAGTACAAATGAATCATTAAACAATCTGCACTTTGCTAAGTATTTTTTCTTGTTGTTTTGTTTTCACATGTGCCTGTTAATATCAGGGTGTCAAACTCCAAAGAGAGACTTGTCACAAACTCCTGATTTGTTCTGGTCATTGCTTTGCCCATAACAAAATCTAGAAGCAGCATAGAAAATTCTGTCAATTATAGCTGAAACTTTCTCTGAATCAGCCAGCATCTGGAAATGCTCATAAATTTAATTTCTGTCTTAAGCCTGACCATCCTGGGAGCCAATAGCTTCTCTAGCTTTATTTCTGTCTCTTCATTTATGTAATGAATCCTGGTTCTAAAGAATCTTCCATGGAAGAAGTCTGCATACTACAGATGAGAGCTATTACATCTGGATTCCCATGTATTGTGAAAAAACTGGATACAAACTAGTTTGATGAGGCTGGTGAAACAGATCTCTTTATGCAATCCAGCTGCTACTGAACAGTTGCCTGATCTGTAAATTATTCAACTGCTGTGTGGTTACAGAAATGAGACTTCACTAAAGCCTTACATAGAAGCCAAGGTGACATTTCTAACTGAATTACTAAATTTCAAACTGCTTTTGAAGGCTGTAGGTGCTGCTCAGCTATCTCTCCTTTGGACCTAGTCTGGGACATATCCAGCTCTGAAAATGAGGCCTAATTGTCACTCAGATTATCTTCCTATCTTTTCTTGCCCTGGCTGATACATGTGCTGTGGATCTTAGCACATGGGGATGTTCTGCACAATGCAGTTATCATTTAAAGAGCCCAGTAACAACTCTGATCACAAAAAGAAACATCCTGTTCCAGGCCAGTTTGAAAATGCCTCTTGACTTTGAAGAGTAACTGGCCACTGTTTAGAAGACCCACTCTCAAGGGCAGTTTCTTTTCCTTGTCACTAAAGTAGTTACCTACAAGTTCTTGATCAGCAGACATTCCAAGTACTTGTGTAACCTCCGCTGTATAAAAGAACTGTTCATCTACAGTCATGAACATTGTAACTCTGAAAGAGTATCTCTACACCAACAACCACACTGACTTTACACACAGGGTACATACCACACCTCCTCTGTTGTGCTCTTTAAAACACCTGCCATTTTTTAGTGCTGGCTTCACCTCTTGGGGTATGTATCTTGCCTTTCAAAGATTTTCAGAAAGAGCATGCTATATAGCCATTTTGCTATTTTTCTCCCACTACTGGATTTTTTCTACTTCTAAGAAATATTTGAAAAAAATTTATTACATTTGGTTGTTTTTTTATTTTTCATCTGGACTGTGTGTCATCTAAAGATCAGTTGGGTTAAATTCACTGAAGGAACTCTTCAGAAAGACCAGTTAACAATTAGAACAGACATTTTACCTGGGTTTTTTTCTGCTGCTCAGCCGAGGGAAAGAGCTCCATCCAAAGACTTAATAAAGTAAAAAGATTGACCTTAGAAAGTCTTGGCATTTGACCTGTTTTGAAGAAAAAAAGAAAAATATTTATAAGAGAATATTTATAAAGAAACTCCATATTGCTGAACATTATTTTTCAACTCTTCTACAACACAGCTGCTGCAGAAGCTGGTTCTGCTCTTTCAGCAGCTACATCCACACTTATCCTTTTCAGGGCAGTCATTGCCAACTCAAGATGCTCACATCTAGATGCAGAGATCAGACTGTGCAACAAGAGGAGCTGGTGAAACTTTCACTGAAATTCAGCGAGTTAGTTCAACTCAGAGGTGTAGAGCAGAAATCACAGATCAGATCATCAGATCCCACACAACTTAATGTGTTCACAAGATTCACAGATGCTTAGAGAAATCTGAGGCAGCTTCTAATTCAGGCTCACCACAGAAGAGGGCAAAAACATCCAGGCACACACATCATGATCTCACACTGATGCCCACAGCATGAGTGGACGAGCCATTGTGAATCCCTCCAGTTACATGGGTTCTGGAGATCCTGGTTTGGGATTCTTACAGTCTGTTTAGATTCTGGCTAGGTTTCTTACACAAATTTAAAAACCTTTTGCTCAGGCTGTCACTTCTGACAAGACATCCAAATGCAAAAATCCCTTCTCAGAGCACCACCTTGTGCTGTGCTTCCACTCAAAATCTGGAAGTTGTCCTGTGAGGGCCAGCACAACTCAGCATTACTGCGTGCCCCACAAAGGATAAAGGAGGAAGCACTGTGCTGCTCAGTGAAGCTTGCGCTGTGCCAGATGTAAAGCTATCTTGCCTCACACTTGGCAACAAGTTTATTACGTCTTTCAAATATCTCCAGTCCCCATTTCAGGGGTGCTTACAGAGAGCTGTAGTGAACACACACATTCCTCTGCAGGTCTCACACGTGCTGTCTGACAATAGTATTATTTCTATCTTTTCCCACAAATGTTACAGTTTTTGCAAAGGAGGAAATGGCAGTGGCAAGAATGGAACAGAATAGAGAAAAACATTCTTTCAGTAGTTCTAGCAGCTTGGAAGAGATATAATCAGATACTAAGATTACCTATCTGGGGGAGAGGGTTAGTTTAATGGCATGTCTGTGAACCCAAACAATTAGGACAACAGATAAACATATGCAATCCATGAAACACCATTTTCAGACAGTATTTTAGCAGTTTTTTTCATATGTAAGTGTGGTTTGGGAAAGCAGATATAGGCCTGTCAGCAGCACTATCTGATGCCACATTTTCCACTGTTCCTTAAGCTGCCCAGCTCTGCTACCCCACTTGGCACAAGCACTGCAAGGGGCACCTGGTTAGCACAGTCAGATACGTGTGCTAGAAAAGTTCATGGCAAGCAGCACACATCAAGATTTGTTGTCACTTGTACTAAAAGCAAACTGTAAGTCTACAAGCCACATCTAAAGAAGCAGAATCTGTTTTTTTAAATGGGCATTTGAGTTCATTCTCATTACAGCCCCTGTTTACTCCTGTCACAGCACACACATGTACAGTTCCCAAGTGGCAAGTTAAAACAAACAGTGCAATTAATACCAATGCACACACACACCTCTGTGTTTTCTAAAATGGAGTACAATATGGCACACAGAGTAGACTTAAAACTGCATGCACCACAAAAAAGTTTTAATTACTCTTTGTTTTCTTGCACCTAACCTGAATGTGACCTGTCAAATACATGGGAAACAAACTGAAGAACATCCAGACATGAATTTATAATGAGAAGCAGGAAAATATTCTGAGGAAGGAAAGACCTTAGTTACAGTTATCATATCTGTGTGTTTGCATCTTCACTCACTTAGGCAGTTAAACACTATCTTAAGCTCAGCAGGGTGAAGAGAAGGCTGGTTAAAATGGACTGGGAAAAAGACAGAAGATGTCTTACAGAATTAAAAGCAGCTACAGAAGACTGGGGAAATAAAGGAATCAGGCTCTCTGCTACTGAGAGCAAATCCAGATATGTAAGGAGTGCTCTTTGCAGGTGCATCAGGGCCACTTCACACAAAGGTGTGATTTTATTCCTACTGGTTATGGATCTTGCTTCAGTGAGGCGAGGCATGCTCTAGGGAAAGCATGTGTGGAGGCTGGTGCCAAAAGCCCTGCTGCACCTGGAAGCAAACAGGAGCAGGCACAGCCTACCCGGACATGGCTCAGATCCAGGATTATGTCCTGCCTACAAAGCAGGAGTTCCTAGTCCAAAGTCTGAAAGGCTTCTAACAAGTGCTTGCCACCAAGGAGGAAACTTCCAGTGACATCACTCAGCTGTCTGGGAAAAGTAAACTAAAACCCATTTTCAGACTTCATCTATTTTGCCTGCTTGGAAGTAGGATTTCCACAAAACCAGGATGAAACAAAACTCACATACCCACCCAGGAGAGCTGGCTGCCCTGCCAGGGTGCTCAGTCTGAGAACCATATATACACCACATCTATATGCACACACCATTCCCCTGGGATGCAGCAGTGGGATCTGTGGAATCTATCAGCATCTGTTTCTCCTGGGCACCCCAGCCCTGTGAGAAAGTTGCTCTTTACCAAACCCATACCATGGGCCTGCTGTGGGGCTAGTAAGAACACCCCTCAGAAGGCGAGCGTTTTCCTGCACATTGCATTGTGTGCACATTAAATATATCTGCTTTGGGGCAAGAAATCGCTGTAATAGGGTGGAAGGGGGAAGCAAAATACAAGCTTATGTTATCAAAGGGCCCTCATGGAGAAGGGTGTTGTCAAGCAGGAGTGGGGGAGGATGGAGGATATATATATATGTGTGTGTTTGTATATATATATATACACATTATATATATATATATATATATATAGATACATATTTTTTATTTAATTTATAGATATATGCTTAAAGATACTACACAGAGAAGTGCTATATATGTATATATAACATATATATGTGTTATATATACATATATGTACTTTATGTATATATACACACTGTATATATAGCATACATGTACACACACACAATATAGTATCAAGTCTGCATATATATATATCAAGTATCTATATACATATGTACTAGAGATATGCTACATATATATTTATATATATGTAAGTATAGGTACATATAAGCATATAGATATTTTATATACACACGCACACTTACATATACGCATATATATATATATACATATGCAGATATCTGTATGTTTATGTATATGTCCACTTTATTGCACTGTCTGTGACGGTCAGGAGCACTCTGTGAAGCATCGCCGGCAGAGGGGAAGGCGCGGGCTCTCTGAACAGCCCCGGCATGAGGCGGAAAGTGTCCCCTGAGGAGAGGACAGACCGGGCGGCCCCTGGAGGGACCCGGTGGGTGAGGCGAGACCGGCGAGGGGCCGGTCAGCGCACACCCCCCTCACACCCGCCCGGCCCGGTCCAGCCCGGCCCGGCCCGGCCCGGCTCACGGTCAGCGCCGCGGGGCCGCGATTCCCTCACGGCGGGCCAGGCCCCGGCTCTCCCTCC
>VZRH01007890.1:832774-901971 GCA_013397555.1 Urocynchramus pylzowi | reverse complement strand
GACACGGGGACAAGGGGACACGGGGACAAGGGGACACGGGGTGAGCTGCGTTGGAAGCCACCCGCAAGGATCGCCCAGTCAGCTTTTGGCTCGGCACAGGACCACCCCCAAGAGTGACACCATGCGCCTGAGAGCACTGTCCGAACGCTTCTCGAGCTCTCTCGGGCTCCAGCGCCCAATCACTGCGTGGGTGAAGAACCTTTTCCTGATATCCAGCCTAAACCTGACGCAGCTTCAGGCCACTCCCTCGGCTCCTGTCACCGGTCACCACAGAGAAGAGATCGGTGCCTGCCCCTCCTCTTCCCCTCAGGAGGAAGTTGTAAGTGCAGCGAGGGCTCCCCTCAGGCTCCTCCAGGCCGAGCAGACCGAGTGACCTCAGCCGCTCCTCATGCGGCTTCCCTCAAGGCCCCTCACCACATTCGTAGCTCTCTTTTGGACACTCTCTAACAGAACCACAGAAGAAGACTCTCAGAATATTCTGAGTTGGAAGGGATCCACCAGGATCATCAAGTCCAACTCTTGCTTGAATGGGATCCCAGGAAGTTATTTTCTGCAACAGGCGCCTCAGCTGCAAATGGTGCAGGTGGAGCAGAGCAGAGCCTCTGCTGCTGTGCTTTGCTTTCTGGTGCTGTGAGGGACTTGGGGGCTGTGCTCTGACAGATCATTCAGCTTTCACCAGAGGTGTCAACCAACCTTCATTTAAGAGGGACCAACCTTCATTAAAGAGCTGTGCTGGGCATCATGGTCTGTATAAACCAAGGCTTGTGACCTCTGGGCTTTTTGATCAGAGCCCCTGGGGTGGAGTGTTTAATGTCCCTACCATTTCTTCTAAATATCAGGGTATGTAAAAGCTTCTCTGTGGATACATTTTTGAAGGTATAGCTATAAACTGCTGTCATGTATAAAACCCCGAATAATTATTCTGAGTCAGTGACAAAAACATCCCATCTTGAAGAGTTTCAGAAGTCCTAGACCATCTAGACAAAAAAGACTAAAGACTAGAAGGGCTAAAAATTAGTAAAAGAATTCCTAAGGATTTAGGTCAGGAATTCCTGACCTAAAGCAATGCAGAATTTTTTGAGTCTTAAATCAAGTCAATTGAAGCCTAAAAACTGGATAAGAGCATGAATTAGGTTAGTTATTAAATACTTTCTTTCTAAGGATCCCTTTGTTTCCTGTATGGCCTAAAATTAATTTATTTGCTGTGCATGCATTGCATGACTATCTGAGATGAATTTTTCTTGTTTGGAAAAATTCCCTTCTAGACACCCTCTTTATGAAAGACTACAAAAATGATTTGTGCATTTTCACTTACCAGTCTCTCAAATGTGACTGGACCATTCCTGAATTCTGTGTTAAAACAGACTGCATCAAGCAAAAGGGTAACACCTTTCAGTACGTTTTTCTTCTGGTATCCCAAAACCAAACCAAGACTTGCAAGAAGTCTCTCTGCTCTGTTATATCTTGGAGTGGGTTTTTTTTTCCCCTGCTGTGTTAGAGAAACTTCTTTTTTCACAAGTAGCTTGCTGATTCAGATGCAGTATTTGACTTGTGTGCTCTAGGGTTTCCATTCAGAGCTGGGCACGGGCTGTTTGAGGGTCAGTAAGCCTTAAGTAAGTGGAAATCAAATTTACAGCAACATTTATCTGTAACTTGCAGTCACCTCTTTGTGGTGTCTTCATAAGAGGGGAAGCAGCATGATAGATAGATAGATCGATAGATAGATAGATCGATAGATAGATAGATCGATAGATAGATAGATCGATAGATAGATAGATCGATAGATAGATAGATCGATAGATAGATAGATCGATAGATAGATAGATCGATAGATAGATAGATATAGATAAAGAAATAAACATCCCATCCTACAATTCTTTTAATCTAATTATGATCTTGAATTTGAAAGCTCCCACTGACTGGATTGGGACTAAAGGATATGCTGGTTCTGTGAGCCTTCCACCAAAAGCTGCAGGTAAAAGCTAGAGGGCAGCAGACAACAGCATCTCTGAGGAGCATGAAGAGGTTCACTCCAGAACCAAGAGAAATCATGTCATTCTCCAAAATTTGTTGAAAGGAAAATGGCACCAACCCTACTGCAGAAATCATCCCTGCCCAGGGACTAAGTGGGCTTCTTTTGGCAAGATTATGGTGGAGAAAAGGATGGTAGTAATGAGGAAAAGTGGGTCTTAGTCTTGCTATTCTTTTATATACAATTCAGGGCAATTCAGCCTTTCCAGTTAACCAGCATGTTGCCCTCTGAGCTTCAATTTTTATAATTTACAGATGGCAAGAATTTCTGGACAGGCCTTTTCTCCTTGAAAGAAATCTGCTGAAAGAAGCTACTGCTTCTCTCAGCAGCTGCAGTTTCTTCCTGCATCTGTGTCTTACAAACCCAATGCATTCAAGTGATTGACTGCTTAACACCCCTTTCCCCTCACCCCTTTTTTCTTTACTTAGCAGAGCCGTTTGCTTGGATGTCCCATTTGAGGTGTCCCAGAAGGCTCTCATTGCTGATGTGTTTTGATCTGACAGATGGGAGAAAGCAAAAGCTCTCTCTGCCACAATGTCCTTTGGAAGTTGTCATACCCCTTGTGTTCTCATACCTCTGGTATGCTCCTGTTTGTGCAGGTGCCTTCTGATACACAGCTACAAAGCTGTGTGATCATCTTGGCTGATGACTTTCAGGATTTTATCCTTTGCAATAATTTAATAGCCATTTGGTATAGAAATAGTGCTCACTGTTTAAATTTACTGAGATGTTTTGCTTGGCTTTTATGGTGCTTCTTGTACTGCTGTTAGTACATTTTCACACCCTCATCTTCATGGTGTCGGTGGACTGAAAATCTCATTCCCCATCACCATCTCTTTTGGGGTTAATTTGCTGAGAAAACTTATTCCTGCAATGCAGTTACCTACTTTGCAGTATTTTTCTGTGTCTGTGCACTGCAGGTTTTAGATCCTGGATCCATGTTTCCTGTACTATCATCAGCTCTCTTAAGGTAGATGGCTTTATACCTACCTCAAAATTCTAGCTGGAGTATAATGATAAACAGCAAAGCTGTTAATCTGTTCAAAGACTAGTAAGAAGAACTTACAGTGCTTATTCTTGGGGGTTTGGATCTTTATTAATCTCTAGGAGTTCTACTTTGACCTTTGTTTTGCCTTCTGGATTTAAAAACAAACCCTCTCCTCTTAGAAAGTTTTATCTGTGAGCTGTTAAGTGTCTGTAACAGCTAGGCCCATCAGTTCATGTAGGAAATATCTGGTATTTGTTAGTGCCATGCAAATACAACAAGGTGCTCTTTTTATCTCTTAACACCCCTTGTATAAATGACCTTGGAAGAGATGTGCTTGCTTTATAAAGCAGCGTGCTGAAGTACACGCAATGGAAAGGAAAATAGTTGGAGTGTGTGGTGGCAGGAGCATGATTTGTGATGGCTGTGCTGCTGGGCAGGGAAACCTGCCCTGAGCAGGAGCCCCTCCAAGAGCCTCTGTCTTTATCATTTGCTGCCTTTTCCACTGATTTGTAAAATAGCAAGATTAGGAATCATGTAAAAGTCAGTTTGACAACAGTGAAGGCAGCATCTGTCAGCTCTATGTCATGGAGGCAGAAAAAAAGGTTTTGCAAATTCTCTGCCTGTCTCCTGCTGCAGACATTGTAGGCCCCAGTGCCTGCTTTATGAGGGGGACTTCAGTGTCCTGCCATGTTGGTGGTGCATGGCACCACTGAGACTTTTTTTTATGAGCAGCTTTTTCCTCACTGGTCACTGAAAGCAGCCAGTGATGCTTCTTTCTTTCTTCTTCCAGGCAGGGCCAGGTTTGTGCAGGCAGCCTGGAAGTGACTGCTTCTGCAGTTACCTACAGATACTTGGAGACAAACACTCTCCTGCTGATACCTTCTGGTAAACAACAGCCACTGAGGCACAGCAGAGGTGTTTTGTGGGGGGGTGAGTGAACATCCTTTGGCTGCACCAGAGTTGCTCCCAAATGGCACCAAGCACTATCAGGATCCTTTGTAGCTCAGTGCCCCCTTTGAGTTTGCTCCACTGGCTTCAACATGAGTGTGAGGTCCTGGTCACTCCACACCACACTGCCCTGTGGGTCTGTGACCCAAACTCTTTCACAGAACAGCTTCCCTGAACACAGGTGTGGGATTTTTCTCCTTGTCATTTGTGCAATAAAGCTCAGTTTTAAAGGTTCTCTTGTGTAAATATCCCAAAGACTGCCCAGCACAAAACCAGCACCCTGTCTGCTCTTCCAGTCTGCAAGTCCACAGAGGCAGTTTCTTCTAAGGTTGTCTTTTTTGATGACCATCCGTTGTAATGCACTGACATGTGCTGTCAAATGGTCTAACTTGGATATTTCTCCCTTTATGTAACAGAAATACCTGTCAATTTTTTCTTACTGGCATGTGTTTCCTTTGACAGTCTTGTCCCATGTTTGGTTGACAAGGAGGCAAGAAATCAATTTTGTTTCTTTATTTAGAAATAAATAAAAGCCCAGACTAAAATGTAATACATTTGACATTTCCACACAGAGGCATATTACTCCTCACACACACTGCACTTCACAAAGCAACAGGTGTCTGAGAAGAAGGAAACCAAATGAAAGTGAGGACTCTGGCTATTACAAGCTCCTGATGAGCTGCAGTTTCTCACCAGCAGCTGTAAAATGGACTGAAGACCAAATCACTTAGTGAAGGGAAAATATGTAAGGAGGGAAGCGTTTATGGGGAAGAAATGGATCTGGGTGGATCCCATATGTGTGGTAGGGGGGTTCTGCTCCATGGGACCAACTCTTACTGCTCTTCCATGTTTTCCTTTGCCTTTCTCAGGCTTGTCTCAGCCAGGGCTATTTTCAGCCATGTCCGTCTTTCCCTGCTTCTTTCCCGTCCCCAGGCTCTGCAGGAGAGATCTTCCTTCACAACAGCCAGGATGGGAAGGAGAAAACATCTCTTTGTTCTGAGTCTGTCCCTTCTGCATCTTTGTGGTAACTTCCCAGAGGCCAGAAAATTGGCCTGCCACTCTGTGGGAGCAGCTTCCCTTGTCTCAGCTGCCTTATCTCACAGGCTGTGCTGGAGGAGCAGAATGCTGTGGGCAGGTGGATGAGATGATTCCCTGGCACAGCTATGGCTTGTCCAGGTCAGTCCAGCAGGCTCTGCTGAGGTCTGTTGAAGTCTGTAAAGAGGTAATGCCTACAAGCCTCAAATGAAGTCCAGGGCTGGGAATGCTGCCTGACTTGGCAGAACTGAAACCCTTGAATAAGAGAATGTTCCCTATGCTGTGCTCAGCTGCTGTAGGAGAGGGGGAAACCCAGCCTCTCTCCACATTCCTCTTCTTCTGTAGCTGTGGACAGCTTGTGCTTCCACAGTTGCTCAAAACACAACTTGTCTTTGGGGTGTATTTGTGCAGCACAGACAAGAAGCAGACCTACACTCAAATTAGGGAACTGATTTCCTTGTTAAGATGGGGAAAATTTGTTGCACAGGAGCCACACATTTGTTGGGCATATGCTTCCCTTTATAATCAGTTTAGCTGCAAGCTGGGCAGTGGTGGTATCCTTGGTTTATAGCAGACTCCAGGTCATTTTTGTTGCTTTCAAGGTTTCCTGACATTGCTTTGCAACCTCTGCAGAGCTTCAGAGTGCAGAAACATCATGCAGATTTACACAGAGTACTCTGAGCTGAAAGGCACCCACAAGGATCATCGAGTCAAACCCTTCAGTGAATGGCCCAAACAGGGATTGAACACACTTGCAGAGTCCTGCTGTGTTTGGATACCCCTGATACAACAAGAGTCTTATGGAACTGTCACAGGCTCTGTGAGATGACATCACAGCTGAGTTTCTGAGAGCACTGACACAGAGCTGACTTGCTTTTGCTGCAGTGAAAGGCTGCTCCTTGTCACAAGGGATGATGTTAAATAAGTTCTGGAGGGGAAAAAAGGTTACTTTTATCCTTTTGCTGCCTTTTCTCTCTTACTCTGGCCAGGGTAGCTGTCACCTCTGATCAGCAACTGCCCCTACCTCTACAGGGATTTGAGTGCCTCATGTTGCAACAATACACTGGTGGTGGTTCTCCCATTCCAGGTAAATACACCCTCCCATCTGGCTTGCATTCCTGTCACTTCATACTGGTTTTAGTGATTTCCAGATGATGTATCTCACACTGAATTTACTGTGCTGAATTTGGGCTCTTTGCTAAGGACAGTGGTATTTGATGGAGTCAGGTTTATGACACCTGACTTCAGCCCACACTGAAGGTTGACCTTGTGGATACATCCCTGGATGCATGCAGGGGACATGCTGGGGTTGAGGGAAAACACTCTGAATTTCCTCTCCTGCCCTGCCTGTGGGCCCTAGGACAGTGTCCATGAGGGGCTATGGGGAGCGATGGAACCTGTGCAAGGGCTTTATGTGGCCTTCATATCTTGGGAAAAAACTGACCCAGCCCTTCTTAAGGGTTAATATATTTTGAAGATTAGCTCACACAGAGGTGCTGTTAAAACTTTAAACAACTTCAGCGTGAGCTCATACAGGCTCATGGCTGACAGGGACAGGCTCTGGTCGAAGCATCTGGCTCCCCACCAATGCCTGGCAGCCTGGATGAGCCCCTTGGCAGAGATATTTGTCACAGACAACTTCTGAAAGAGAAATAAATGAATCCATCTGGTGAGTTCTGGCTGGGAGAAGGAAAGGGAAAAGGAGGGAAAGCAGACAGCATTATCTGTGCTCCACAGCAGGGGAAGGAAGATGAAGTCCAAAAGTGGAGATAGAAGGAGCAGGGGCTCATCTTGCAAAAGGGGCAGCATGCAAATGGGGTGATCTGAGGGGAAGATGAGGCAAGTGAGAGGCAGGACAGAGTTGTCAGCCCCACTGCTCTCTGTCCTCTCCCAGGGCATATGCCACCCCCATCCTTGGTATATACCCTTCCAGGGGGCCTGGAAGCCCCCAGCCACTGGGAACGAGACTGAGACGATGTGTAGGGCTGCTCTGATCTTGGCTTTGGGGGACTGAGGACATGGACTCTTGGATGCATGCAGCCCCATGAAAAACAAAGCAGTGTTGCTGCTTAGAGCTGCTGCAGGAGGAGATTCCAGCCTCATCTCTGTTAGGTACTTCCTAACCTGGACAGCCATTTTCTGATCCAAAACTGGCTTTCTTAAATGCTCTGGAAACCTTAGGCTTTGGTGGCATGCTTGAAGATTTGTGAAGATTTGTGTGGACATCAGCCTTAACATTTTGGGTCACCAGAGCATGGTTCCCACAGTAGGGACACTGAGCAGAAGACAGCACTGCTTTTGCTTCTCAGTGTTTTGAGGCTGTGTTTAAGGTTCCATCAGTGATGTCTGGGCAGGCACCAGAGATCCTTGGTCCCTTGATATTCACCCAGATGTTGCAAGCCCTTGTCTGCCTTGTCATGAGAAGCACCAAGCCTGCCTCAGCAGTAAACAACAATGCAACAACTGGACTTGAGCCTGTGGAAAATGCTGTGCTTTGCCTAATGGGAAAATCTTTTAACATCTACTGGCACAAGTGGTTAAATTTTGTGTCTGCCCCCCAACTCCTCAAATGCAAACCTTTTCCCCACTTGCAGTGTTTTCCCCCAATTTTCTTCTGAGTTCCAGGAAATCCCCACCAAAGCTCAAGTGCAGCATCACAGGTGATCAGGAGCATATAGCAACAGTAAACCAGTTTGTAAATAGTTCCCTAAAGCAGTGAAATATACTTCTGGATACTAATTTTATCACAGAATTGGCCTATTTTGGCAATGTTAAGTCTGCTCCTAAATCAAATAGGAAGTGGCACCCCAGGGATGCTGGGGCTTGTTCCCATCAGACTCAACTGATCCAAGGCCAAGACTGTTTGTTGGTTTAGCTAATTCAGAGCAGTTTGGGCCATTTTATACCTATTTGTTTTTCCTCTTCCTTTGTATAATCCCTTTGTTTGACTGCTGAGATGGTCTTAGGCTTTGTGTTTCCTGTGGGAGTGATGCAGCACAGTGACAAATGGAATTTTAAGGGGATGACTGTGGGGAAACGTGTCCCTGCACCTCTTTGTTTGCCAGACCAGCTGCACATGGCCCTTGGAGACAGCATCACTCCAGCAAGTACAAGAGCAGCTTTGAACTTGAGAGATCTTTGTTCCCCAGAGTGCACCAAACCTCTCTAAAACTAACTTCCTTCCTTCCTTTCTTCCTCCCTTCCTCCCTCCCTCCCCTCCCATTCCATCCCATTCCATCCCCCAATGCTACCCCAGTGCTGGGGGCCATGCTCTGCCCTTTGACTATGGTCCATGGGAAGAATTTCTTTCCTCTCTGTTCAGAAAAACCTCTTCACGTGTTTAAAAATGAACAGTTTTAGGTTCCTTTCAAGCTTCAGGTGGCTAACTTTGGGTTCAGCTCTTCCTCAATACAACCACAACTCTAGCAAGTCTCAGGGCTCTGTCAAATTGCTGATTTTCTTTCCTGTGATTTGCAACATAAATACACGCATGCTTTAAAAAAGAGACTTTCTCACCATGCTTCCCTTTTTATCATCTGGTCTCTGTGGTTTTCTTTTACATCCCTGCCCCATTTTCTGTCTCCTTCTAGTCCATTTTCTCTTGTATTTTATAGGCTTCGTGGTATGGAAACTACTTCTGATACTTAGAGATAGCCTGCCTGCACCTGGACTCAGAGTTCCTGGGAAGTGCAATTTTATTTACAACATCCCTGCTTACACAATCCAGTACTGAATGCCAGAGACAGCAGTGCCAGGCCTGGTTTATTCCAAACACCCTAAACATCATCTATTTCCTAAGCCTTTGTTCTGGTGGAGAGGGAGCACTAACAACAAGGCAAGCTCACAGGTGGGATTTTGCTGCCTGTGTTACTCTAATAAGCATACAAGGGGGATACATTTTAACAGGGATACAAATGACTTCCCCAGAAAACCAGACCACTTCAATGGAGTCTGCCAGCAGGAGCAGAAGCCTACTGCTGCAGCGTCTGAGGCTGGGCAGGAGCAGCCCAAGCCTGGAGCTGCCTGCAGAAATGCAGTCACTCCATGAGCAGCTGGGGAGCAGCGAGCTGGAGTCCCGGCTGAGAGGGACCTGCCTTGGACAGCCAGCACACACACAGAGCAGAGCAGAGCAGAGCAGAGCAGAGCAATGCCAGGGCTGTCTCTGGCATGGAGGGCACCCTAGAAAAGGGGGTTCAGGGCAGCAGCCCACCAGGGCATTTCCCTCCTTCCTCCATTCACCTTGTGCTTCTGGTACCTATGCAATTGCTTTTGGGGAAATTTCTGATGAGCAAGTATTTCATTCCCAGTGCCATTTAGCAGCAATTGATAAAGGAAAAGCCATTATCAGGAGACTGCAGGCATGCAGAAGCAGCTCCATGGCCACATATCAGTGTGGTAAAGCTTTTTTCCCCGCCTTGGTCTACATACATGTACAGAGATTACTGTTCATAATAACTTGTCCAAACCCCCCAAAAATAACAGCTGTTCTTTTATGATAACTGAACATCTTAATGACATCCCCCAGCAAAAGCAACCTAACCCAAGCCTTGCAGACAACTGCTCTCCACCAGTATGAAGCTGACAGAAAAAGAAAACTTAATGTGTATGCAGTGATATAGATCTTTTTCTGTCTTTAGATTTTTTCAGTTTTTATTCAGTGACTCAGAGTTACAGACTCTTTAATGGAGAACTGGTCATATTTTTAAAACTTGGAGAGGACTTGGGTTCAACTCTGCTGCCCTGAGATCTCTGAACTAGCTGTTGAATTCTGTTGAATTTATCTGGACAGGCTGGATTGATGGGCTGAGGACAGTTGTATGAGGCTCAATAAGGCCAAGTGCCGGGTCCTGCACTTTGGCCACAACAGCCCCAGGCAGCGCTACAGGCTTAGGGAAGAGTGGCTGCAAAGTGGCCCAGCAGAAAATGACCTGGAGGTGCTGGCTGATAGTGGCTGAACATGAGCCAGAGTGTACCCAGGTGGCCAAGAAGGCCAGTGGCATCCTGGCCTGTATCAGCAATAGTGTGGCCAGCAGGACCAAGGCAGGGATTGTGCCCCTGTACTCAACACTGGTGAGGCCACACCTCAAATCCTGTGTCCAGTTCTGGGCCCCTCACTACAAGAAGGACACTGAGGGGCTGGAGCATGTCCAGAGAAGGGCAGTGGAGCAGGTAAAGGCTCTGGAGCACAATTCAGGAGTGGCTGAGGCGAAGGGGGTGTTTAGCCTGTATAAAAGGAGGCTCAGAGAGGACAGTAGCACTCTCTACAATTGCCTGAAAGGAGAAGTTAACAGAGAACCAAGGGCAAGCATGGACATACCATCAGTGATGCTCCTGTAAGCACAGTCCCACATCACTGATTTTGGTCCAGATTTACACCACTAGAGCCAATAAAGTAACAAGTAAAATGTACAGAGGCAATGATCCTCCACAGAAAACACTGCTGCAGCTTCTTCTAGCTTCTCCTCACAACTACCCTCCTTCCTAAATTGTACAGTTGAAGTTTCCAGTTAAAATCTTTTGGAGCAGAATTAGCGAGTTGGTTTTTGACTTGCAGTGCAGCATTATGCAGCGTGAAGTCCTGGGAATAGTCCAGCACATTCAGTGATGGGTCTTGTTTGTGGCAAGGTGGGTTAACTTGGTGTATTATTTGCACATGCAATACACAATGTGGAGACACACTGCTACCAATTACCAAACACTGCTCATCTATCCTAAGGAAGTGATCTGGGATATCTCAAGTTTTACAACAGGTTGCTAACATATAAATAAAAGACCTAATTTGATCCTGTGGGTCAGGCCAAAAGGGTTAAGCCCAGAGACTGCTGTGTGCAGCAAATGCTTTCCTAAGGAAAAGTCCCCTTTATGATTACAAGACCAGGTACTAAAAGCATACTCCTGTTTTTCCAGTTCTGTTCAGGTTGGTGGGTGATTTCTTTTGCATCCTTGCGAGACTGTGTTTTGTAAAATCTCGTTTATAAGAAAACCGTTTTAAAATGGTGAAGGCTGTCTGGGAATTTTATCCATTACAGCTCCCAAGAAGTGCTCCTTTGCAGACCTTGGTGTTACGATTTTAAGAAAATACTAGAAATGGTACAGAACACGTGCAATGAACAATATGTAATAAAGTAAACCCGTGGTTTTACTGGCAATTTACTCCAGCTTTTCCTATTGACTTATCATCTTTCACGAGTTGCACATCATTCTCCCTACTTCATGGTGCCAGCTTGCTCTGTTATCAAAAACACAGGTATCCCAAAATACAGACAGTTACGAAACACCACATGCCCTAACAAATGTCCATCCTTTTGTGACTCTCCCGTGAGAAGGAAGTTCCCTTCCCCAGGCAGGGATGCCTGAAGGAGCGCGGGGTGCAGTCTCAGAAGCTGGTGGTGTACTCGTTCCTTGTGCTGGCGCTGGTCTCTGTGCAGCCCCCAGCCTCTTTCGTTGCGGTGGAAGCCCTTTCTGCAGCCCGGCGGGGCAGCAGCAGCTTGCAGGCTGCTGCCCTGTACTTCTTCGAGACGAGGTTGTAGAGGACAGGGTTGATGGATGCGCTCAGGTAGAAAAGCTGCAGGGCGAATATATTAAAGTACTGGGAGAACAGCATCGTCCTCATGTCCCGGGTGTTTATAAATATGATCCTGCCAATGTGGAAAGGCAACCAGCAAATTACAAAGGCCAGAACCACCACAGCTATAAGACAAAATAACACATGCGGCAGTTAAGGAGTGAGTTAACTTTTCAACCATCCAGTAAACTAAATTTTACATGGCTGATTTCGCAGGTTCTTCTAACCGACACAAATGATATATAGAAATAATGGCATTAAATTGTTCGAAAAACCATGAAAATGGGAATAGCATCGAGTCTGACTGTTAGTCTTTGAAGTAAATGGTAACTGGTAAAATTTTAAGCTAAACTGTGAGATGAGGTTTGCTGAGTAAAATGTGAACGACAACAGTGGAGTAACATCTGTATAATAACATCAGGCACTACAGGAATCCCCCCTCACTATGTCTGTAACGCCACATATGAAACGAAACAAAAGTCAAAAAACCAAAAGGAAAATAAAAGTCAGAATGAGGAATTTTTGTGGAAGCTCTGCAGCAGTTTCATTTGCTGCAGAGCTGTTTAACTTGTCTGCATCGCCGAAAAAGACCCAGGCTGCACCTCAGTCACCCAAGCTCCCACAGAATTCGCTCTATCATGACGGGATGGTATTTAACAAAAGACTTTATACTGTAGTTGAGCTATTGATTTTTTCCACTAAAGCTTTTTCATGCATTCCCAGACCATTACTGCTGGAGAAAGCTATTTGCCTAGATGGATCTCTAGCCTGAGTCACTTCAGCTGTTTGCCTGGTCCTGGGTTGCATTTTAGCATGATGAGAACAAATACAAACCCTCTTGTAATGGCAACACAGCAGGAGCCGATGAGGAACAATTACATAAGTGTATTACTGTATCCATACTTTTAATTATTTTTGTTTATAAATGCGCGTAAGCAAAACAATAATTTGTAGAGCATCCTCCGTGTTTCTCAGAGCTTAAATAAAAGGGATGCAGACAAAGAAAGTTTTCTTCTGAAAACACTAGACACCTAGTGCTGTTGGATCTTTGGGATAAGGGGGCACTAGTCTCATTCAGTGGGTTCTGAGATCATGGATATGGGTGTTTCTGTCGGAAAACCTTGTGCCTACTTCAGTGTAAGTACCTTCCTCAAATAAGTCGGCAAAATTCTCTCAGGCTTACTGGTTTCTTTCCTTTGTGCTACACTATTTCCATTCAGCTGATTACACTCTCAGTAAAAGAAGTCCCCCATGTGAGATGTAAAAACTACACTAAAGGTAGGCAAAAATAATAATTAGGGCATTTTATGTTCCTTAGTCAATAGTTGGATTTCTTTTTTCTTTCCTTTCAGATCGGTCACTACTTACAAACATTAAAGCCCCAAGGCAGACTAAGATCTCTGACTTTTCAGAGTCTGATGCTGGGTTACTGAATGTGTGACTAAGAAAATGAACTAAAAATTATCAGCATCTTACATCTGTAGGAAGTGCTACGGATGCTAGGATTTGTCTTCAAACAGCTTGTAGGGGCTAAGTTTTTCAGCCTCCTTGGGCAACCAGTGGATTTACTCCTTGGAGAGCTACAAATGACCACTAAGAACTTAGTTTTCAGAAGCAGAAATTTTCTATGCAGAGGTATTGCTGCCAACTGGAAGAGACTGCTGATGTTACCACAGTTTTTCTGAAGTTGCAGGCTACTTTGTACTTGATTCTGCCTGGTAAAATTCAGGAAACGGGTATTTCTACGGGAGGCAGTCGTGCTGCTGGATGTGCAATGACACGCGGGTGAAGCCTCAGTGGGGAGGGAGTGAAATCCCTGCCGTGGCAGTTCCCGGGAGCGTGGCTGGGATGTCCCCCTGTGCTATTCCCTATCCTGTACGGGAGCTGCGGTGCTTCAGCCCTGCCATGGCCCCCCAGCCCCGGTCCGTGCCCCAGCCATAGCCCGAGGGGGATGGTAGCGGGACTCACCCAAGATCCTGATAGTCTGGCGGTGCCCCTTCTCCCGGAGGAGCGAGCTGGGGCCCCGCAGGCGGGTGTTGCTCCGCCACAGCTCGCGGCCAATGAAGCCGTAGAGGACGCTGAGGCAGGTGACGGGCAGCACGAAGTAGCAGGTGGTGACCCAGAACATGGTGGCCAGCAGGCCGGACTGCAGCGCCTGCGGGGTGGGCTTGCACTCGCGGCTGAAGTCAGTGTGGTTGTCGGGCTGCTCCACGCCGACCAGGAAGAAGAAGGGGCTGGCGGAGAGCAAGGCAAAGGCCCAAAGGACGCCGATGGTGGCTTTCACCCGGCGCTTGGTGACGACCACCTTGGCCTTGAGGGGGAAGCAGATGGCGAGGTAGCGCTCCACGGTGAGGGCGGTGATGTGGAGGATGGTGCAGTAGGTGCAGCCCTCGCCGAGGTAGTGCGAGAGGCGGCACAGCAGCTGCCCGAAGATCCAGGGCCGGGAGCGCCAGAGGCGGTAGAGGTCGAAGGGCAGCCCCATGAGGATGAGCAGGTCCGAGACGGCCATGCTGCCCAGGTAGAGGTTGGTGGTGGTCTTCATGTCACGGTAGCTGCGGATGACCAGCACCGTGAGGACATTGCCCGCCACGCCGACCACGAAGAGCCCGAGGCAGACGGCCGTGATGGGAACGAGCACCCACATGGGCAGCGCCAGGCACAGCCGCTCGTCGCAGGGCGGCCACGGCCACGGCCACTCGGGCTCGCCCTCGGTGCCGTNCCCGCCCCGCCCGGCCGGCACACAGGGAGGCAGGGGAGGAGGGAGGGGACGGGGGCGGCGGCGGGGCTCGCACAGGACTGACCACCAGCAGCGAAAAAGAAGGTACTTTTATTGTCCACAGACTCTTAAAGGTACTTTGCTACATCGTTTTATGTATTTTCTATCAGACTATACAGGTTCGTCTTCATGGAGCCCGACGTTGTACAACCGTAAAGTGATATGTTTGGTAGTGTATCTATAGCGTTTTAAAAACTTTAGAGTTTCTCTTTTTCTTTTATTTATTTATTTTTGGAATGTACAGTATATGAGGTAAAATTAAGATTACATTAAAAACTGTCTTCAATGCAGTAATATGCACTGAGGCTCAAATGGCAAATACACTATTAAATGACTATCAAAAATAGGAGCTCATTTGAATTTTACTATGAAAAACGTAAGTCACTGCAGGCTGCCTGCAGTAACAAATCTTACCGTTTTAGACATTCAACCATAAGAAATCTCTGGGCTGTGACACGCAACCTCATTTGCACTGCCAAACATGGCACTTTTAAGAAGGTTCTAGAAAACATCAGTTATCGCGGTATCCTGCGGGAAGGTATCAACCTATACGTACAAATGACAAATTAGAAATAAAATGTAAACATACAGTACATTTTAAAGACAGATCGTTCTTGCCACGTGGAGGCCAAGTTCTTTGCCATTTCTTCTTTTTTTTTTTTTCTTTAAAAAAAACAAAACTCAGCAACATTATTCTACAGCACAGATCATTGGACGTATAAACAATTACAATACATGCCCGTTCTAATATAAGAGAAATTCTTCAGAGATCTTCAAAGCACAAGACAGAGGTTCCTTTTTTTATTATTATTAAGACTGACAGAAGTGTTTAATACTATTAAAAATGCTAAACTGAACACAACTAGAAGTCATTAATGATCCACTATCTTGTAACTCAAATAAATTAAAAGTAGCTAATTACAAAGTGTATAACAAATAACATAAGTGTGATGAGACAAGGATTTTTTTTTTAAAGATAGTTTCACTACAAGCTTTGTGTCACTGGCAATCATTGACATCTAGCAAGATGTTCAATGGGATACTTGTTAAAATTCAGTCTGGTCATTCAAGAACTCACAAATGCAAGCTCACAAAACATTGATGAGTTATGCAATTGCAAAGTGCTCTAATGCAACATTAACTACATGCAATCAACAATTTGGTACAGTATCCAAAGAGACATTACATTAAACATTAGGATCTCAAGAAAAAAGCAGCTTTAAGTTTTCTGGTGCAAATTACTACACTTCGTCTTCTGATTTGGTGCCCCAAAGAAAGAAAGAAGAAAAGAAAGGAAGGAAGGGAAAAAAAGAGAAAGAAGGATAGAAACAAAACAAACAAAAAAGGCAGTGCTTATTTCTGGTGGATATGGCAAGTGAATGTTGGGAAAACAGCAAAAATTCAATAACGAATTTTATCTCAAAATTCTATTGACTAGCCAAAATCAGAGGGCACAGACATCTGTGTAAACTGCATCCAATCAAAGGTCAACTTTGGAAATGTGTTTTTCAATTTAAATAACAAATCTAAGAAGGTTTCTCACACTCTCCCTTCTATATTCAGAAGAAGTAAAAGAGGCATTTTTTGTAAGTAAACACCAAATCCTGGGGGTAAGATAAACCACTTGTGCCATCTCCTTGTAGTCTTTCGAAAACATGTACTTGCAGTGAAGAACTCCACATTTATCAGATAAGAAGCTTCCTTCATGCATACTCTTCCATCCAGTTTATTATTTGCTGCCTGAGAAAAGCCCCTTCTGTTTTTCAGCATAACTCCTGCTTCCCAAATAATTAAGACAAATGAGGAGGTAGAAATACAGCGCTAAATTGCTTTCACAGCATCAGATTAATATTGTGTACAGCACAAGTTTGTTAGTGAAAGTTTTAAATGCGATCTACACATTCTTCCCTGTTATGTTAGCAACCCTTAGAAGTGTGGGCCAGGAAATCACCTTTACACTTGTGTTTACTGGTCAAACCCTTTTCCTTAAACACTGTGTGCCTGCCCCATATCGAGTTTGTACTGCATGAAGGCATATAAAGAAAAGATTGTATTTCTGTGGCTTGCATTTTAATAACATGTGTCAGCCTATACCTACGAGTAAGCATTTTAAAGTGGCTGAAAAAGTTTGCATCAGTCCCAATGCCGGTGCTAAATGCCTGGTTTTGTAAAAGCAAGAGAACAGAATTACTTTTAGATTATGAGAAAGTAAAATGTAATGGGCAGCATTATAAAATAGATCTCTTTTCTTCACTTTATGACGAAGTACTGAATGATAACAGCGATCAGAATGGAAAAGATAGCAAAAAGTGCAAGGATGACAGCAGCACACACTTGGTCGCTCTGTGACCATTGTGTCCTTGTGGTTTGCACAGTGTCCTTGTTGGTGCTTGCCGGTGGTTCAGTCCTCTGAGAGATGAATAGCACTGGGGCACTGTAGGGGCCCACCAGGTCCTGGTGACCCGTGGCCTCTTGGCACTGGCGAATGGCACACGCGCGGAATCGGTATTCACAGTTCAGCTGGAGGCCTGTGTATCGGAACGACCAGTCTGGGCCCTTGTAAATCTGGAAATAAGAGGGCAAAAAGGGATACTTCAGGTAAAAAAGTACTATATACACACATGTATCTTAGTATGGTTTTGTTTGTGGTGAAGGTAACTAAAAAGGATGACAACTCACCAGTGTTTTCAACAATGCAAAGAAAAACGGACAAAAAACTAAACACACAATTTAAATACCAGATAAAGTCTCCAGCTATTTTGGTGAAACACAAGAACCACGCTTGCTTATGTGGAATGATGAGTACACACCAAATAAACTCTGTCACAAGCCCCAGCCTTCAGGTGTTTTAGTGACCACTCACTATGTGATGCAATATACAATATTGTATCATGGGATTTTAGGCAGTTAATTCCGTGTCAAGCCAATTCATTAAGTCTAATCCAATCCAATGTACTTTGTTGTAGTTATCTGTATTTAAAATATTATGATTTATCCCAATAAACACTGTATCAGGAAAGCCACAGAGTCCTCTTTGTGATTCTTATTTTCATCATATTCCCAAGACAGAGATAACTTGTGAGGGTGCTCTTCAGAGGTGTCTCATTTGGCAGGTTAACATGAGTTCACAATGCTTCAGCATGGAGAGCCTATTTCAGTGAAATCTAAACTCTAGTTTCTCAAATTAATTAAATTTGCAGCTACATAAAGGTTCTGTGAAAGGCAACAAAACCTCACAGGGGTGCAGTTATAGGTACTTCAGCAGGTAGGGAGGTATTAGGTTACAGGATTACAGGACAATTTGATTTCTCTCTTTAAACCCCTTCACCCTCCCACTTCCAAATATCTGGATTTGTTTTATTTAACTGCTAGAACAATACCGAAATATCACATCATCAGGAGCTTTCCCTACAGTTATCATACTGTTAAACTGTAAATATCCTGAAAATGCACACTAGAAATGTAAAGAACCAGGAAATCCCTTCTGATTCTGCTGTTCAAAGAGCTCTTGCTGTGCCTGAGGCTACTCTTAGAGTTCTCTGATAAGCTGAGCTTTACTGGAATCTACAACCTGGACTTTTCTCTCTGCGGCAGGGCAGGCCATCAGAAGTGCAGCTTCCTCAAAATTCTCCTAATTTGGATCATGCATTTGGGAGTGAGCAAACAGGCCACTGACACACACCCTACTCCAGCTCCAGCTATGCCAGCTAGCAGGGGTTACCATCCTCAGCTGCTTGTCCCCAGTGCCTTGCTGGAAGTTGCCTTCCCCTCCAGTGTGTTTCCTGGGGTATTTATATGGCTGCTTCCTAACCCCTTTAAGATCTTTGATTGATGTATACAGCTCAAACAGCACATTATTAACTTATTTTAGCATGGAGGGAGCAATGACATGAGCAATTTGGATGACAGATCAGGAAGAAGGAGGAGAGGAGAGCGAAGTTTAGGCAGTGAAATAGCAGGGAACAGCTTAGAGCAGACTTCCAGGCAGTTTATTTTTTGTCCGTGTCAAATAAAATTGCCACCATCATGTCTAAGTGTCTTAAAGGCTGTTTTCATACTGTTTACTTCTTGATTGTTCCAATTTTAATTTCTGCAAATTAGTCTTTTCATTTTATTCCAATTAACTATGCTAGACCGCTCTGCAGAGGCAAAAGCAATCACACACCTCAGTCTACTTCGTTATTACCATACTCAAAGAGCAAACTTTATTTTCTTGCCCAGGTCATGTGGCAACACACACTGATAATCAAAGCTTGATTTAACTCTGTGTCTAGAAGCAACACAGACCACACCTTATGTACCTAATATTGCATTTACAACGTTGAAGTTACAAAAAAGACTATTCACATGGCAAGACATCTCGGTTTATGGTTCATCTTTTACTGAAAAATTTAACAAATGGCCATGACAAACACAGTGCTACACTAAAAGTTATGAAAATACTAAGGCCTATAATCTACCAAAGCACAGGTGAAACTTATTTAATATTGAACTATAATAAAATTATAATATACTAGAATTAACTGTTTCTGTCCTGGAAGGAAACTTCCTTGGCTTAATAGTATGAAACAGTTTTCAAGCCTAATTTCATGTCAAATATCAGGCAGTATATAAACTGTGAAGCAAAAAAACCAAACTGGGAAGCAAAATTAGTGCTGAATGCAGGATAATTTGTACCTTGGCATTTCAAACTGCTTCTTTGCTCTTAGTGTAAAGAGAACCCTTTGCCCCTTTGCTCCCCAGTCTCAATTCTGTACCATTAGGTAAAAGATTTCTTTTTGTCAGTTGTTCCATTAGTGGATGGCTTCCTCACCGCTTGATGTGTCAAGCTGTATTTAGTGAACATCAGTGTAACCCACAGAGGCTGTAATTTAGTGCAGAATCTCCTTCTGAAATGAAGGAGATGGGTTTAGGAGATATTACCTTATATTATATAGTAACAAAAAGTTAACATGGTGACTAAAACCATGCTGGAACACAATAAGCTTTACTAAATCTAATCTCAACTAGTTTTACTAAAGTAGTTAGCACAAACAATAATCAAGAAAACTACAATAACTTAAACACATCATACCTGTTTGAATTCAGAGTCTTTTCCCACCATGACCTGAAGACAGTAGATAACTGGATCACCCTTCATGGGCTGCAGAACCTCCCATGTGATTTCACAAGTGTGATCATTTATTCTCTCTATCCTTGGTGCTGAAGGAAGGAAGGAAGCATAAAAGTGACAGCTAGCTCTGCTTTCCCCGTCACATACTGTCATATTCTTATGACCTTTAAAATTATATATTCTACCTCCTATTTTGTCTTAGAGAAACAAAAGATTCAGATTCAAATTTATTCGTCCTCCAGTGTTTTCTGAAGCGACAACTAATAATTCATATAGGCCTCTCTTCCTAGCTTAGGTATCATCCAATAGAAAGCAAATAAAATTTAGTAACTGTGAGTGTGCATCATATACCAAAAAAACCCCCCAAACAATGCTTAAAATGATTCTAAACATGCTAGAAACCATTTTCACCTTAACTTGCCACTCTCCTGGTAAGCAGAACTAAGTACAAACTTCTTAGGTCAAAGAATGCATAAACCCCAAGTCTTCAATTTTTGGAGTGAATATTTAGGGCAACTACATGAAAGGAGCCTCCTCCCACTATCCCCACCTCCACTTGAAAAGGGCTTAATATTCTCAATATCCAAAATACAACATAATACCAAAACCAATCTGCTATCCTCCCACCCTGCAAATGAAAAAAGAAGCACCCTTACCTTTCAAGGCAGCTGGAACAGATTTGGGAGTAGTGAAAATATATTCTTGAGAAAGGGGACCTTCGCCAGCTTCATTACATGCCTGAATACAAAATTTGTATGATGTTGACTCACTGAGTCTCTGAACTTTGTATGTATGACATGGTCCTCTGTATAAGGATACAAACCTGAAAATGGAACGAGTAGCTTATTTTGAACACAGAAAAGGACTTCTGAAGCAGCTAAAGCATTGTCTTGAAATCTGTTCTCATAATTTCCCAGAATCTAATGAAAAGCCCAGAAACACTTATTTCAGAGTTAAACAGTGTTCTGGCTGCTATAAAACAATAAGCTAATTTTCCAGGGCCAAGTTTTTATTTCTCACGTCTTTGAAATAAAAATCTCTTGCACAAAGAACACTACAGGTTCTCTCTTACAAAATTTTCCTAAGCATTTTAAGAAACTATTTTGAATTTGAAACAATGAGAAAGACAGCAGTTGGGTCTCTCAATGAGCTGCATTTTTTTTTTTTTGCTTGACCATCCACTCCTCCAACATCTTTAGCTTTTCAAAATTAGGTAACTAGATTTTAGCTTTTTGCCACTTTGCAACTCTCCCTTACTACACCTAAAAAATGTGCCATGGATCTAATTGTTTTTGTACATCATTGTTGGAGATGGGCTCATGCAGACCTGCACAGCAGGGAAGAGTCACACTTGTAGTGCACACCAAATCTGTTTCTAGGAGTTTTGTACACTGGCCACTGTCCTTCATGCGGCAATTCTTGCACAAACTGATCATGGCAACTCTTGTTTGATTTTCAGTCTTGGTGTCCCCCAGGACACAGCACAAATTTCTCTCTTCCTGCAGGGGTTGTCATCAACTTTGGCTTTTTCTTGTCTTTTAGATTAAAACAGATGGTACCTGCACATGACCTAGTCTTTAGGAATGGCAATGCATTTCCTTCCACTTAAACAGTCTAATTTATTTTCCTCCTTACAGCACAGCAATTTCACATAGTGGATCTCTTTTATCTTTTTGTCAAGCTAAAGCTGGTCATTAGACACGGAACAGTTTGTAGAAGTACTGCTTATTTTACCATTTGGGTAAGGGTTCTTGCTGTACCACCTCAGCTGACATTCTATTTAACATGAGATAAGGAATCCCTCAAAATAAATTGTATTGATTTCCACTAAAATAATCACATATAAGGCAACAGAGAGTAAAGCATTCATCCCTTCCGATATTAAGTATATAAAATTCACAACACTGATTGGATTCCTTACTTCCGCAAAATATTTAACCAAAAGTGAGAGGGAAAAGTGTGCTGGTACGAAACACTGCATTAAACTCTTCATGTTGAACTGTAAGTAAAAAACAATGAAGTTTTTTGTCTTGTACTTCTCAACACAGCACACTAGAGCCCTTCTTGCCTTGCCAGAAGAGATGACCTCCTATATCTGCGGTAAATTCACCAAAGCAGATGGAATTTTGCCCTTTGCTGCCGCTCCCAAGCATCAGACCACAGTGACACTGGGCAGATTAAAGCAATGCCAAAACCTACCTTCCATTCTTATCCTCCATTTGAAGGTGGTACTGGATAGAGTCAGTTAATGCTTTTGCAGTTCCCTCTCCCCACTTCAGCTTGAGAGTCTGAGAACTGTATGCAGCACATTCCAGGCGGGGTGGATCCGGGGGGAGAGGCTTTGTTTTCAGTTTTATGGTGTGGCTGAAAGGACCCGCTCCAAGACTATTTAGGGCTTGAATTCGTACCCTAGCATTTGGAAACAGAGAGAATAAATTAACTTGAAATTAGATTCTAAAAGTAACTAGTCATATCCACCATTCTCATTAAATAGAGAATAATGGTACTATCTACAATAAAGACTTTTATCAATATTATTTGATATTGATAGACTTTGATAGACTGTCAAGAATATGCAGGTGCATCACTTTCCTTACATTTTACAGAGCTGCCTTGATTAGAAATAAAAATATTCAAAGTAAATTCACAATAGTGAAAAGATGCAAAAGCTCTGTGAGTTACTTCAAGAGTGGTCCATCTTTCTGACTCTGCAGGCCTTGAACCAAAATTTTGATAGCCACACTGCAGCGATGAGGGAAGGTAAAAAAACGCACCCCAAAGAGGGGAAACCATATCTGTGACTGTTTTATCAGGTGAGTTCAAGGATGACTAACAGACATTTTTATGGACTTTTCTGAACAGATCCTATTCGTGTGAAAATGAAGCGATGGTACCCAGCCACCTCTTTTGCTGTTTCCACCAGTAACACATCTCTGGGCACGTGCAAACACAAGCCCTCTGCCTGTAAAGTGAGAGGGGGAACCAGAAGTCGCCAAAGGACACAAAGCTGAGGAAGTTGTAGAACGTGACACTCAGGGATAAGGTAGGGTTTTGTTTTCTTCTTCTTTGATACTCCAAGGAAGACAATGAACATTAGATTTGTAAGTAAGAATTAAAAGACTTAGCTAAGAAATTTATTTCTGAAAAGGAAAAAGCAGAAAACAGATGCTCTTTACGTATTTCACAGGTAGCCACAGGGAGCAAAGTGTGTCTAATTTAATTTTGCAGACTTAACATTTGCTTGTCCAAAATAGTATCTAGGTAACTGGAAAAAAGTAATCACAATAATTAAATTCTGAAACAGTGAACCACACAACTGCAAAATGTAGAAACACAAATGTGTACGCAGGCTAAAGAATAAATATTTCTCCTTCACTACAGTAATTTTTAACATTATGCTAGTTTATTACAGCCCAGAACTAAGTTAATACATGCAATTTTTTATTTGCACAAGGAGTTGACAGTGTATTCTATAAAAAAAAAAAACTTATGTGGGTAGAAGTATAGAGCTGTCTCTGCAATGGAAACAACTCTTCAGTCTACTGACACAGAGAGCAACAGCTCTTCAGATTGCCAGCATTATTGTTAAATAATTATAAGGCACACAGAAACACTGTATTCTGACATAAAGCCAAAAAACAGTAATTAAGGATTCAGAAAACTGCATAGCCACATTATATACTGAAATCAGAGTGGGTTAAAAGTCTGACTTCAGTGGGACTGCCATTCTCCTTTACCATTAAGGTCATGTTTTTGTGACAGGGATGTAGTGCCTTCAGGCAAAACTACTGATTTTTGCATTCATATTTTTCAGTAACCCTTGGACCGAACATGAGGGATGATTTCAGCAACTAAAATTCTTCAAAAGAGATACAAAGCTGGCTGATTTTTCAAACTGATACTGTTCATGCTGGCTTCTACTTTTTCTGCAGATAAGGCATTGCAAGTTGCCATGAGCTGTCATTAGATCAGACTGGCATAGTCCTTTCTTGGATGGATTTTACCTTTTCAAACAGAGAAGCAACCAGTCCAAAATCAGTTATGAGTCTGAATATGTGATGTGAATTCAGTTAAATTGACAGATTAACCAGACAGATATGATGATACTGCAATAAACTACCATAAATTATTTTTTAGAAGAAAATAAAAATAGCACATCTATTTATGATGATCATCATTACAAAACTTCTTTTTGCTCCATGGCTGTGCACTAATGTGTCTCTGAGAGTAATAATGAAGACAAAAAAAAAGTACAAGGAAACAAAGCATCTACTCTTGTGGAGGAAACAGTAGGCTGCCAAGTAGCTGTGCATCACATACCTGTAGGTAGTATCTGGCTGCAAGCCATCTATAAAATAGGTCAGATCCTTCCCAACAGTTATTGGCTGCTTATCTCCAAAGTCTATGCTGTAGCCAAGGATTTCAGATCCATGGTCACAAGGTTCTTCCCAGCTTATAGCAAGGCATGTGGAAGGACAATAGTGTGGACTTTCAACTTCATCTTCATTTAGTCCACGAAGACAGGTCACAACTGCAGGTACAGAGGCTGGAGTCATACATGCCACTACTTCACTGAAAGGGCCTGCACCTGCAACATTCACTGCCTGCAAATCCAAAGCAGACCACGTTTTTATGGCAGAGTCAATTCCTGTTTCCAGATTTCATTAACAACAGTTTTACATCTTTACCTGAACCCTGCAGTAGTATATAGTGGCAGGCAAAAGCCCTTTCACTTCACAGCTGAGCCCAGGCCCACAATAGGAGATCTGCATGCATCCTTCCACACCGCCCCACTCCAGTCGATACTCCGTGACATCAGCTCCATTACTTACTGGTACCTTTAAAATGGGTATCAATAATTAGAAGCTAAATATACTGACATAAGAGAAAAAAATCAACCAAACTTTCCACATCTATATTTTTTGTTCCATGTCGGGGTCTTCTNAAATATTTTCTGTCTGACCCGCCGAGCTCTGGTTAGCAGGTCAGTCCAAGGCGCACTGCCTCCCACGGGGGCTGGTGCTGTCTTTTATACTATGAACTACGTATTAGATATTTACAATTGTGTGCCAATCCCTAACACCTATGTTAGGCAGTGACTTTCTACTCTGAACCAATCTAAAAATGCCAGCATCACCTAAAAGATGGATGTCAGGAAGAAGAAGGAAGAAGGACAGGGCATGCCCCAATCCCTCCATCTTAGGGTTTTAGACCCCCCTGTACCAAATCCCAAATTTTTCTCCTTTCACCCTCTAACTACTGCTACTGTGCTGTCTAAACTTTTGTGACCCGTGACTCCTCATATAAGGTTGGTAATTTGTCCCACGGGCTGAGATCAAAGCCCCAAGTGTTTTTGGCCTCCTGCCAGGGCCGCCCAGACCCCTGCCCGGGGTTTGGGGCACGAAGAGGAATGTCTTGGATTCTGACAGTTCCAGAGGAGCCTTACCCTCCCATTTCTTTGCTGATTTTTAATTTAGTACAATACAAATAACAGGCAGAATCTGATACACACTTCAGGAAGTTCAACTAAGACAACTGCAAACACAATGTCCTGGACTGCTACAAAAAAGTATAGGCTGAGGAGCAGCCTTTACCAAAAAAAAATCCTGTGTGTCCTGGAGAGAAAGTTGAATAAGAATCAGCGGTGTATGTCTGATGAAGGTGAACTACGTATTGGTTGCATTAGCAAATGAGCAGCAAGAAGGGTAAAAGGAATAATGATTCCCCTCTACTCAGCACTTGTGAGGTTGCATCTCGAGTACCATGTCCTGTCTTGGGATCCCCAAAAGGAGATGGATATTGACATAATGGAGTACATCCAGCAAAGGGTCATGAAGCAGGAGTGCAACACACAACAAAAAAGTAAAGTTTACTTGATAGCCAGGTGATCCACCTAAGGGAAGATCTTACTGCTGCCTTAAATTACTTACTGGGAGGGTATAAACACTATGACAAAAGTTTTTTGTGAAGATGGCACAGTGCCAAGACAAGAGTCATGACTTGCATTAAAGGGTATTTTGACTAGACATAAACAACAACAACAAAAAAATCCTTCAGAACAAGAGTTTACCCAGACACTTTTACTAGGCTGAGACATCTTCATTCTTGGAGACAAATAAAATTTCACTGGGAAAGGCCCTGAGAAACTTAACCTATTTGAACAGAAGGTTGAACTAAATGACATTTAGAGGTCTACTTGTGCCTTAATTACTGTGTGACTCTGTAAAACAGACATCTAACATCACTTAAATTAACTCTACCAGAATGTTTTGTGGTATTTTTTTAAAAAGGCTTTGCCATGTAGATATTTAAGGAGTGCTCCTCTGATACTCCTCCAATAGGAAGCATTAACACTACTTTCCAGGTAAAACAGTTAATTTTTTTTTTCTGTACAGTTCTGTACCTCAGATACTTCACCCCATCTCTAAGCCACTAAAAAGCTGTGTTTAAAGAGTATTCCCAGATAGAATCTTTCTTTTTACAAGCTTAATTTTTATCTATTGCATTTTTTTTAATCAGATATCTAAATACTATGGGTTTATAGGAAGTCTGTGAGGCTTTTGCTACATTATTACTGATGTAATTATGTAAAATTAAATCAGATTATAAAACCAAGAAACGCACAATAATCTATTGTATTATGTGGATACATTGTCTCCGAGGAACTATAACTATGTTAAAGAAAAATTTTAAGATGAGACTGCATCACTCAGAAATGCAGAGCAGCAGCTGTGGCAAAACTTTTAAACAAAAGAACGCAGTAAGATCCAGTACCTGCAGCATGCCAACTTACTGCTGCCTTATAATGGCATGATGAATGACTAAAGCTTTATCTATTCGATAATCAGGTAAGTTTGCCTACAAATAAAGCGATTAAAATACAGTATTAGAGTTTTCAAGCTGAACTTAAAAATGTAGAAGACCATTATGTTAAGACAGGTGTTAGCAGGGCATTCTTACCTCCCATGACACCTGAGCACAGGCAGCAGATCTGCACGCCACTTGAGGGGGCTTGCACTGATCTGGGGGTCCAGGTGCTGTAGTTATTTCACATTTTTCTGAGTAAGGTCCAAACTATTAAAAGAAGTTGATACAACTACATTGTAAAAATGAAATTACTACTTTTTAAAAAACAGTTTACCATAGTAGGGACATGTAATAACAACCTAAAACTATGTATTAATTCTTTATAAAATAAATTTATGTGGACTGTGGATTCAGGATTTATTTCAGTATCTGACTATTGTCTAGAACAGCTATAAATTTTTCTTCACTCCAGCAAATGCAATGTGAATAAATTTGACACTTCAAACTCCTGGGCAAACCAGGGAAGTACTATCCAAAGCCTTATTCTGAAGTTACATGATGGCTGTACAGGAACACAAATCATTTGGTAATGCCTATTTATACCTATGTAAAAGAAATAAAGGATTCAAAAAACTGCTGAGCAATGAACCATTCTTTGCAGGGTGGAGGGAAGATAAAAGTTATGATAGTGCTTTAAAGCCTTAAGCTGCAGACCTCTCCACAAAGTGTCAATGCACCCTGACAGTTTTCAATGAAGTGTACATTATTGAACAAATCAGGACTTTGGGTACATAACTAAAAAGCTTGTTCTACAGCAAAAATTGATTTAAACACATTAAATACTCCAAAGAGGGAAAACAGTCTTGTATCTGATAGAACATGTACTCAGAAGTTAAACTAAATATAAAAATGGAGAGTCAGGAAATACTAATTATTATGTTCTGAACACCAACAGCTGTAAAAATAAAGGTCAATCAATTTACAAAGCTGTATATAGAAAATTATTTGCTACCTTACTTCACATGAGAATAGTGAAGTTGTAACAGTACTTTAATAAAGTACTTTAATAATTTCCTAATATTACTGTTCAGATAAAAGACATAATTAGCTATTTTCTATTCCCTTCATCTAAAAATCCCCTTCAGTATAAACTGATGTTTAACCATCTGTTCCCACACAACAATAGGCTATGTGACTCAAAGGACTCTACATTAGGAAATCCTAATTTTAAAATTACTGTTAAATGCTTTGTTTGAAATATAAAATCCTTAATAATGATTGCAGTCTCTGTAATGAATTTCATTTCAGACTGCCTCCTTACCCCAGCTTTGTTAGCTGCTCTCAGTCTGAAGCTGTACATCCTCCCTGGAAGAAGGCTGCCCACTGTGCATTCAACATCAGAACCCTGGTAAACCTCTCTGTGTTCATCACTTTCTGCCTGAAACATTTCCAGACAGTAACAGGTAATGGGTGAACCACCATCTACCTGAGGTGGTCCTAGAAATAAGAAAGAAAGAAAGAAAGAAAAGCTTATTTAATTTTAACATGTAACACATTTGGATCCCTTACAGTCTCTAACACTTGTAATAAAATTACCCCAACGCAGCTGAATTTCTCTTGCTCTTGGTCTACCCTGTAGCCTTGGAGGCTGGCATGGACCAGGAACTACTGCTGGTGTCTGCACCAGTAAGGAATCAGTTACCTAAAAAAGAAAGATTAATGAAGTTATCCAGGCCAAACCAAGAACTATCAGTCATGCCATAAATAAAGGCAAATACCTGAGTCAGAAACAAGATCATCCCCTTTTTTAATGACATCTTCAAATATGTGAGGATACTGAAGTGATCTGGTATACATTTCTCATAATATAAACCATGCCAAAATAATAACACAATATGCAAAATTTGCTTTTGTATTTTGATACACATGTAAGGAGCAGAATTTAAATCAGTGGTTAATTATCAGTACAAACGTAGTACATGTGCTTGAAATATGACTCATTCAAAGAAAACTCATTCTCTTTTGCATCAGACTGCAGTTTAATGAGTTCTAAACTCTTACTCTAAGGGTTGTATACTTTCCACAGAAGATCCTCTCAGAAAGCAAAAGTGGGCATAAGTGTCAATCAGAAGAGATTCAAAAAAAAAGAGAGTCAACTTTTTCATTGCTTAGCAATACCTAACGAGCAACAAGTTTCCACCTCCGATTTGAAGTGTGGGCAGAAATTACCTAAGAACACAACACATGCAGCAGATGGCATTGACTGCTCTGGATGCAGACAGAAGTGAGCAGAGACAATGAGGGGTTATTAGCTTCAGCTTGATATAGAACAAATAGCAAGTTGGAAAGACTTTAGGTTTACAGAAGAAATGAATCTCAGAGTCTCATTTCACAGCTGGTTTCTACATATGTTCAAGAAAGAGTGGACAGGTTTTCAGCTCCTTTGAATATATTGTTGCACTGAACAACTGCTGCTATTTAAAAGGCAGAAAGTTTCGCATACGTTAATGAGAAGCTGCAGAAGAGTTAATTACATCTTTCTTCACAGTTCTTTTGTTGATTTCTGACACCTTCAGAAAGTATCAGGACTTTCTGGAAGTTATTTTCTCTTTGGTACTCAAGGTTAATTCTAAAATCATGGGATTGGACTGTAGGGAAGTAGGTTGGCAGAGTGAAAGTCTCCAAAGACTTGTGGTCTGGTGACTGGGAAAGCACCGCAGCCAAGCCAGCATCAAAGGAGTCCAGATTTATTCTTCAGGCAAGATGGCTGTATTCAAGGTTATCTTTGCAGGACACTTCTATGTGGATGAAGAGCACATACATTTCATGTCATACGGCAGGGCTGGGTAGAAATCGCAAACACCAAGAATGGAAAGCTTTAAGGTTTTTCTGAGAGCAGTAAAGCCCTGCTGGAAGTCTGCAGAAAGCCAGGGCTGGCTTTGTTACACTTGTTGCTGAGAAGGGAGAGCAAATACAGCAAGACATTTTGGCACTGGCAGCTGAACTACACCACAGAATTGACAGTGCATATGTGTGTGTATGTGGGTGATGTGTGTGTGTAAAGAAGCATAGTATGGCACAGCAAATTGTTTGGGAGTACTGAAAAGTAGGGCAATGTAAACATTTTAATTGTGCTTGAGAGAGCACAGGAAGCATAACCCTGTAAAGCTTGAGCGAAGACTTCTTCCCCTGCCTGCTGGGGTAACTTGGCTACTCAGACAAGGTACTCCACTGACTACAGGAAATACGTTAAATTCATAGAATCACAGAATCTTCTGAGTTGGAAGGCATCTAAAAGGATCATCAAAGTCCAGCTCCTGGCCCCAAGACAGCCCCAAGAATAACACTATGTGAGAAACCATTGTCCAAATGCTTCGTGAACACTGTAATGCTTGGTGCTGTGACCAATTACATGGGGAGCCTTTACACGTACCCTTCCTAAACTGCTGTATTAGGTTAGGCCTTAATAAATGACATTGTATAAACGTATCACACAGGAAAAGTATCTGTTTCTGTAAATAAGACTATCATGTCAAACAAAATATCAGGAAAGAATATTCAGGTATTTTTCTTTAACAAACAAGCAGAAACTTGAACCACTGTGCAGCAATACTGGAACTTCTCTGATGTTCTAATTACAGCTATTTTATTAGGCACTTCTGCACAATATTGCTTAAATATCTACTGGACCAGATTTGTTTACAGAGAGAAATTTTATTTAATAAAAATATTAGCTGATATTACCGTGCTTTGTCCTCCTTCCCCCACGCAATATACACGTAACCGATAGGAAGAGCCCGGATTTAGTCGGTCACACACGTGTTCCCTAGCGGCTCCGCTGTATATTGTATCCCACTTGTTTCCTGCAAGGTTAGCAATAAGTGTGCAATGAACCAAAGTGTAATTTGCCACACTTCAGTACCAGCCACAGCAGGTATCCTAATTTCACTAAAGTAAGTGAGTGCTTGATGTTTATTTAAAAAAAATAGAAATTGAGACTGCTTTGAATTTCCTGGAAGATCTTATAATTTCATAAAGAGTTTCCTAGGTATAGATCTGCTGAAGTGAAACAGCTTCCTCATTTAGGATTTATCTTAACTAGAAAAGAACTTACTGGGTCAGCAAGTACATTCAACATCATAACCAAATAAACAGGTAAGATAAAAAAGTAAAATTTTTCATGGATAACAAACTTAATATTACATTATCACTTTGCAGGCTGTAACTACAGTTTACAATTGATGAAGTTTTTTCCTGTGTTCCTGAATGTCCCAGAAGTATGTGAAATTCTGATTCAGTTATTTGCTACTCTTAAATCAGAAACTCTTTAGCATTCTCTTTCTTTTTAAGATATTAAGCAGGGAACCTGGGACTTTTTATTAAATCTCCAACAACTCAATACACCACAGAATTCAGAGGGCTGGGAATGAAACATAATGCACAGCTCAGTAAATTTACATGAAAGGCTCAGGTGCATCATTCCAAAAGTGGCTTAATGTGGACACATGATGGAGAGAGGAAAGCAACAGACTAACAGCCTGAGAGGGCTCCCATCATATCTGGGGGCAGTGCTCTGTCTTAATCTGACACAGCATTGGAGAAGTTGAAACTTTCATTTTTGATGTGACTGTGTTTCTGAACTCAGTAAGGCTACTTAACTAGATTTTTAAATCATGTAGCAAGATAGGTTTATGTCCAATTTAGAAATACTGACAGTTTCCTTTCTGTATGAAGGAACAGAAAAGCAAATAGCAGAAAGTTACCCCAGCTGCATCATTGTTCTCTTTTAATAGTGATAAATGGAGTACAAGCTTTTCTTTCATCTGCCATGCAGACAACAAAGCTACATGTCATTGTCTTCTTGCCCTAAAATATGTGAAATGTATCATTTCATTTCCAAAACTGAATAGACCTAATTAGTAAGTTAAACAAAAAGCATCTCTTGCGTCACAGAATTTAGTGGCATCTTTCTTTTCTAAATCAGAGAAAAAGAACTTGTTGTGTACAAGCATCAATGTGCCTCTATTTTCTTTTTGATGTCAGTCCCTGGCAATAACTTTCTCAGTCGTAATACACATTTTATTCTTCCCACATGCACCCAGAGACAGGAAAAAGCCCCCCACACAACTGAATGCCAATGTATGATCTTAATACTTACCACTCAAGCCTTCAGACATTTCCACCACATATGTATGTATTGCAGCTCCCCCATTGTCTTTTGGTGGATCTATAAAAAACAGCAATATTCCAACTAAACAAGGTAAGTTAATTGCTTTATAGCTTTTGGGAACGATTTCCCAATGGCAAAATCAACAGACAGCTGGAGATGGGTGCTTATTTAGACAGATAAGTTCCTAGTCCAGGGAAGCAGCAAATCACTCCAAGCCCTGCTGTGTGAAACCCACGTCTCAGCCCTTCTGTATGTTCTACACAGGAGAAGGGACAAGGGAATTGCCCCTGGGAGATGCCACAGCAAACATTTCAGTCTCAAGTGCCTGAGTATGGATTCAGGGACACAGACTCTAATGGTCCTGTAATTTGGACTGCAGACAGGAAAAATTATCATATGGAATTGTAAATAAAAATATTTAGAAATTATTTAAGGACCGAATTTCAAAAACCTTAATGTTTTGTGACAAAATAATGCTTCGTGAACATCTACACTGAGCTCTTAACTATATTAACTTCTAATATATCACTAGAAATTGAGTGCACTATCCTCCCTGGTACAGTACTCATGTACAAGATACAAATCTACAGACCTTTCTTTGACATATAATCCTAATACTGTTTCTCAAAGATGACTTAGAAAACAGCAAAATTAAAATAATGTAAAACAACATTTTGAACAAATATAAAGACAGCATTATACTTCAACACAGAAGGGTACTCCTGCCTAAACATCACATTATGCTTGTGCTGGATGAAATGATGTTGGCTCTTAGGCAAGGGTTATGTATCATGAAATGCCAGCTAAATAAAATGAAACTTAGATGGCAGATAGCACTTCTTTGGTTGGAAGGAAATTACTCCAAATGGAAAATAAAACTGTCACGTTAATTACCACATAGAAAGAGCATCACTGTTCCAAAAAAAGACTATTAAAAGCTTTACATATAAATTGATATTTTAGGTAGCTTTTGATATACAAATCAGGTGTTTTTAATAACTTCATACATTATTCATTGTATATAAAAGATTAAGTATCAGGTCCTGATGTAGCAAAGCATTCTGGGAAGATACAAGACTGGACCTGCTGAGTACTATTTGTACTCTACAAGTAAATTTCTTATTATTGATGCTAAAGAATTAAACACACCGTTAAATGGAAATCAGTAAGAAGTGACAATAAATGTAATCTTTTACTGTTTGATTTTCTGCTAAAGTACTGCATCGCACTGTACTGTTTAACCTTCTCCTATTTTACAGCATAAGGCTAAAAATTCCTGAGCTTAAGGAAGTTTCTCAACATCCTTAGCGAATAAAAATTTATCTCTCAAAACCAAATAGTTTGAAGATATAGGCTGAACTTCAATCTTCTCTTTTGATAAGAACCCAGAATGTCATGCACCTACTTTTTGTGCCAGAGAAACAGAACTTCTTTGTACGCCAATTAACCACACTTTTTAAAGTGTTGTAGTCCTCTGCAATAACAGTCTCAATTACAATTAGCATATTATTCTTCCCATATAATTAGCTGTACTGCCACACTATTTTGAGTCAGTATTTTTCAATATAAATGGATCATAATGGCTCAGTTGACTGAAGTGTTACTGAAGTAAAACCTGACCTAATGTATAAAAAATATTATATATATAATATATATTAAAAATACAGAAGAAATACTCTAAATAGAGCTGGAAAACATTCTTACCCCAGATTATTTTAAAACTCTGTGCATGAATTTTTCCTTTCACTGTGGGCTTTGAAGGTACTCCAGGTTTGTCTGGACAAGTAATGTACTCCACTGTCTCACTTGGACTGCTTTTCCCTTCTGAGTTATAAGCAATGACCTGCAAATATATATGAAATACTATAAATGCATTGGATAGTGGTATGCTATTCACTCTTTATAGTAAGGACAAATTAATTTCTATTGTATATACAGACAGACACATAATAAATTAACACAAAACTTAAAGTTATTATATACATTCATTTTACATTTTCCTTAGTCCCATAGTTAGACAATCACTATACTGAAAATATAAATGCATGCAAATTGCAGAAAAAACCAAATCCTTAAAAAAATCCCTGCCATGCTATTATAGCACCTTCTTTTACAGAAATACTGAGACAGAAAAGGTGTTTATATGGGTAAGTTGTATTAACAACAGCAAAGGGATTTTATAAACTCTTCAGTCCCAAGGATCATTATGGCAAAGGTTGTCATAAAAGTCATGTGAAGGACAAGGAATTATATTTGTCGAGGGTAAATCATGTTTAACCAAGCTGAGTGCTTCCATGATGAAACAACTTGCTCAACAAATGTGGGAGAGCTCAGGACATCATCTACCCCAATTTTAGTTTGACCTCCACAAAATCCATGTAGACAAGCTGGTTAAGATGGAACAGATGGACCACAAGATGGGTGTAGAAAACCTGACAGAATGCCAGGCTCAAAGGGTGTTGGCTAGTGGTTTGAAGGCAAATTAGCAGCTGCTCATGAGTGGATTTCCTCAGCAGCCAATCCAATGTCAGATTCTATTCATTATCTTTAGAAGTGACCTGGATGACAGGAGTGAGTGATGCTCCCAGATTTGCATATAGCACCAAAGTAAGAGAAGACAAACATATGCTGGAGGGAAGAGCCACCATACAGACTTTGATAGGCTGAAATATTGCATGAACAAGAACTGTATGAGCTTTGGACAAAGATACAGTCTTGCATCTGGGATGGAATAATTCCAGCACCAGCGCAGTCTGGGGTCTGACTCCAGCCAGTTTTTCTTTTTTCAGCTCTGCTGAGAAGGACATTGGGATTCGAGTAGGAGCAAGCCAAATTAATAAGCAAAGCATCTTGGCAGTAGCAAACCCATATTGTGTCATGGGCTGCATCAGCAAGAATTTATCCAGCAGAACAAAGGATTTAATTATATCACTTTACTCAGCACTTTTAAAACCATGCTTAGAATACTGTGTCCAGTTTTGGTCCTCCCAGTTCAAGAGACACTGGGAAACTGGAAAGAGTTCAGAAGAGGGCCAGCACGATAACCGGAGGATTAGAGAACCTGACATCGGAAAAAAATTTTTGTTTTATTCTGCGTGAGTAAAAAGAAGTTTCATTGAGGACGATCTAATCACAGCCTTCCAACAAGAGACAGTTACAGAAGAGATGAAGACATTGCCTTCCAGAGGATCTGTAATGACAGGACAAGAGCCAGCAGACACAAAGTGTGTTAGGGGAAATTCTAGCTGGATATAAGAAAAGAAATTAATTACCATTAGAACAGACAGCCCAAAGAAGTGGTTGAATCATCCTTGCTGGAAGTACCGAAATCTCAGCTCAACAGGGCTGGGACAGGGTTGAGCTACCTAAGATAAGGCCTGGCTTTCTACACAAATTTGACCCAGATGATCACTAAGAATCCCTTCCAACCTGGACTTTTCTATGATTCCAGGAAAACAAATTCTTGCTTTTAAACTACTTTGTAGTTTAGTTTATTAAAAAGCTAAACCACCTAGGAAAAAAGAAAAAAAAGCAAAAAAGAAAGAGGTTTTTTTCAGCTTTTAGATCTGTTTCAAAAATGAGCAGAATCGAAATGACAGCAGTGATGTTAGTAGACTGAGAAGAGGAAATGCAAGCTAACATGTCTCTCAGACATTAAGTCTCCCAATACAGTTTACAGGATTAATAATCATCTGGTTGTCTTTGTGCCCTTACAAATGAAGTTAAACAGGCAGTTAGCATTTATGTATTATAATAAGGTTTCGAATGGTTATAAAGATTCTTTCAAAAGCCTTAAGGAATATTACTACTAATTAAGTCTTTCCCCTGTATAATAAAAATTAAAGACCTGATCAACATAACATTTGTTTCTCCTTTATGCTCCAGGAATGAGTGAACAGAGACCTCTGTTTATTGTTTTGCTAATAAAAATAGGGTCTAAACATTGGAGTTTATTTTAATGAGAAACTTAGGATGTTTAAGTAACTATACATTTACTAGTAATGAGTATGAATCATGTGTAGTATTACTCTCAAAGGAAGACTACATTCATGTCCTGCAAAAGCGAGTTTCAAGAGAATTAGCTATTCTTTAGTTCATGTGCTAGAAACATACTGTATATTTTAAATTATTTAAACACTAAGTTATGCAAAAACCCCAACAAAATCATATTCAGAAGTGCAAAATATCATCTGAAAGGAGTACTTACATGCTTTACTGTTAACTCAAAACAAATCAATCAACACTTAAACTAATGCCATTCATACTGCAAAGAGAAGCTGTTCTTAAACAGTTCCCAATTCTTCCTTAAGTTTTTTTCTTAGTATTCTTCTACTCTTCCTTAGTATTTTAGGTGCATGCATAACAACAGCTATCAATATTTTTCACTTGCAGACAGAAGAGGTTATTCTGACTGTGCCTCAGGTTGCACCAGGGGAAGTGTAAATCGAACATTAGGAAAAATTCCTTCACAGCAAGAGCAGTCAAGCATTGGCAAGGCTGCCCAGGGAAGTGGTTGAGTTACTGCCCCTGAAGGTATTTCAAAGATGGGCAGATATGTTGCTTAGGGACATGGTTTAGTGCTGGGTTAAGAGCTGGACATGATCTTATAGGTCTTTTCCAACCTAAATGATTCTGTGATTCATACTACTGTGGGACATGTCTTTAGCTTTGTTCCAAAACCCAAGCAACTATTCAAGAGTGACTCAGAACATAGAATAGCCCAGGCTGGAAGGGACCCAAAAACTCATCTGGCCCAACCCTTCAGGGCAAAGTGAGCCTAGATGAGATTATCTGACACCCTCTCCAGTCATATCTTGAAATCATCCAGTGATGGGGATTCCACGACATTTCTGGGGAAGTTGTTCCAGTGATTACTTGATCCCACTATGGAAAATTTCTTTCCTATACCAAGATGAAACCCCTTCCAGTGCACCTTGCAACTCTCGCTCCTTGTCATCTCCAGGTGGCTCCCTGTGAAGGGCGAACCTCCCTCCTCTCTATAGTTAGGCTTTAAGTACTGGCAAACTGTGATGAGGTCCCTCTCAGCCCCCTCCAATGAGAAAATATGTAATGCCTTTAGATTTTCGTTATAGGGCAGGTTCTCCAACCCTTTTATAATTTTTGTGACTCTCCTTTGGACCAACTCCCACTCTGCCTGTCTTTTTTGAATTGTGTGGATCAGAACTGGACACAGTTCTCCAGGTGTGAACTGACACAAGCTGAATACAGGGAAGAACTCTTATCTCTGCTAGCAACGCCACTGCTGAGTCAGCCCAGGATCCAGTCTGTCTGAAGGTCCCTTTCAGCAAGGCTGCTCCTAGCCTATAGTGGGCTCCTTGGTTATTCCAGCCCAGGTGCAGAACTTTGCACTTGTCTTTGTTAAACTTCATACTGTTTTTGCTATCTCACTCTTCTAGCCTGTCCAGGTGTTTCTGTAAGATAGTTTTACCTTCTGATGTATTCATCTGACCACTCTGTGTGGTGTCATCAGCGAACTTGGTGAGGGTGCTTTCAATCCCATCGTCAACATCAGCTGTGAAAATGACCAGCTCCTATCCCTAGGAGCTCCTAATTCAGACAGGCTGCCAGCCTGACTAGAAACCACTGATCACCACCCTCTGAGTGCAGCCTGTAAGCCAGTTTTCTACTCATCTCACATACCACCTATCCAGTTTGTGTCTTGCCAATTTGGCCAGGGAGAAGGCTGTGGAAACTGCTGAATGCTTGCTGAAGTTCAGGTAAAGAGCATCTAGCGATCTCCTTGGACCAACTGGAAGTGTTACCTTGATGCAGGACATGATCAGGCTAGTCAGCCATCATTTACTTTTGGGGTAGGCTATTCCCGACTGCCTGCTTTGTTTGGCTTGTAGTATTTCCTAGGAAGACTTTTCCATTTCTTTTCCAGGGACTGAAGTAAAATTAATGGGCCTGTACTTCCCTGGGTGCTCTTTTGGGCACCTCTTATAGATGGAGGGTATTACATTTGCCCTCTTCCAGACGTCACGGATATCCCTTGACCTGCATCACTTTTCAAATGTTACAGATAGGGGTCTTGCAGCAATGTCAGCCACTTCTCTTAACATCCAGAAGTGGACTGAGCCCTTCCAAGAGATCAAACCCCAGCCTTGTCACAGCTACCCTTATCCTGTGATCTGGGGTCCAGTTATGCTGGTAAGGCAGAGGCAAAGAAGGTACTGAGAACTTCTGTTTTATGGGCATTATTAGTAACTTGCCTCTTTGCCCTGTTTAGGAATGGCCTCTGTATGTGTTCCCTGTGCTTCTTCTTCGCACATATCTGAAGAAGCATTTTATGTAATTCTTGTTATCTTTGCCCAATTTCAGTTTTAGTTGATCCTAAGCCTTCTTTACCTCAACTCTGCCTGTCTTGGCAGGGATAGTAGTCCTTGGTGGCTATTTGATCATCTTCCCAGGGCCAGTATGCTTCTTTCTACCCTTTAACCACACCCAAAAGCTCATAGTTTGGCCAGACTTGTTCCTGAACTAAAAGTTCAGCCCTCAAGCTTATTAGAACAGGCTCAGCACCATGGTAATATGGATGACTTCCTAACATTTTTTTTATCAAGGCTGCTCCTTACCCTAACACCTTTATTGTGTTTACATTGTCAAAGAACCCATAGCTACACTCAGTAATATCACCCATGTATATGAAACAAACCAGCCAAATAAGAAACCCTGGCTCTTAAGAACATGTACTTTTGACTTGGAATTTCAAGATACCTGCAGCTGTATTATAACCCTTGCAGAGGTTCTTATTGCTTCTGCAGAAACAATAATGTAGGTGTTCATCCAACAGTTTTAAGAGATTGAAATTGTAAGAACCTGGCATCAAATTCAGTTTTCCGTAAAAAAGGCCATCCCCACTTCTGAGTCAATCTCAAACTAGTCTGGTGCCCAAACATATGAAAAAAATCTTACCCTAAATTTATATTTTGTACTACGCCTCAAATTCTTCACCGTGTAGGTAAGATCGTCACCATCATATTTTGGCTTGAAACCATATCCCTGCAGAATTAAATAGGATTATTTGAAACATTATCTTTTCAGACCAGAGGATCTAAAATACTTCATAGAAATAAATTACTGTTTCAAACTGTAATTATTATGCTTCTCTGACAAAATAGTAAGTGCACCTTCATTGTGTAAACACATTTTTTTTTTAAGAGGTGTGAATTCATTAACCAATTTCCAATCAGGAGGGGAAAAAAGATCAGTACAAAAGACATACAGCGTCACTGGAAATTTTACCTAACACTTTCAAAGGGTAGAACAGCAATGATTTTAAAACAAATGTTGTTAGTCTGAAACGACATCTAGAGGGACCACACTTCATGATGCAATTGCTTTGATCCAGCTCTTACAAGGCTTAACTTGCACACACAAAATCACGAAGTTATAAGCAATTTAAAAGTCTTTGCAGAAATGGGGCTTAATCACACTAAACACAATTAAAAGAAGAAAGCTAGGTAGCCTGGTCACAGCAATGACAAGTCATTAGCTTCATTTCAGAAAATACAATTCCTTGTAGAATATTCTAGCAAAAATAATCATTGCTACGCTAATACAATAATGTATCAAACATAGTGAGAATAAGTATTCTAAACTTACTGAGTTCTCATCCTCCATCTCTAATATATATGAGATTCCTTCATCTGATGGTGTTCCTGAGGGTTTTGTCCACTGAAGGGATAACCAAGTAACTCCAGCATTAATCAGCAAAGGACTTGCTGGTGTGGTTGGGGCAGTGCCTGAGGTATGATACAGGACTTCTTCACTAAAATCACTGTTTAAAACAGACAGTATGTAAACTAACTAGACACAATAATTAATGGCTAAAACCCAAAATTCTTACTAAACACAGCTATGACACTTTCTTGGAGATATGCACAATGGAAATTGCAAGCTCTTACATGCAAACAACTTAACTTGCCCATGAATCTGTCAGTAACAAAATATCTGAACAAGGTTAACATGTTCATAATTGAAAGATTCCTTTGTATGATATAATTACGATGTTTAGCTAATCAAAACATTTTGCTTTTTCATATTAACTCACTATTCTAAAAAAACTAAAGCTTTGTATACAATAATATACTAATACCACATTGTTCTTCCTTTTCAAAGTGAAAACGTGAAGGCATAAAAACATTTAGGCAAGACCTCAAAACAAACTTTGCTTATGTGTTCTGAGCTTACTTTGAAGTACTGGTTTCTCTAGAGATTCAGAAAATAATAGAATAGTCTCATTCAGTGGTGGGCTACTTTAAGAGCTGATAAAACCAAAGTCTTATTGCAGAAAAATAAGTAGAGTGTATACCAGTAAATCTCCTAACACAAATGTTACCCTTATCTGTTACCCTGATTTAGATTAGATACACCTTGTGGTGAAAATGCAAACAAAATACATATAAAGAGCAACTGTGAAACAGGGGGATGCAAAAGTCACTGAACAGGTAGTATGCTTGCACTGGTAACCTGACATGCATCCAGCTAGACTAAAAAGCCCCACCTGCTCTCAGCTGGCTTTGCTGCTTTACATCAGATCTGAAGAATCAAAAGCCTAAAGCTAGTCTAGTTTTTTTAACCATATGAAACTAATTTAAAAGAAGTAATTTTAATCTAAAAGTTAAGGATCACCTAAGTGATCACCAGAAAGCCCTGAAAATAAAACCTTCTGTATAGCTTAAACAAAGATACCAGTTAAATATCTCATGCATTTTGAAACTTGTCTGAAAAATCTCAATAAAAAGATAACTCAATTTCACTTTCTCTCTTACTCAACCTATGTTATAGTGATGCATATGTTATAATTTTGGTCTGCATTGAGGCATTTTTTGTCATTTAAAGGAAAAAATCTAACAGACAACACATTATCAAGAGTGTTGATAGCACAGAAAACAGACATATTGTCTGTGAGGACTGCCAAAGAGATGTGCAGCAAGAAAGGAAAAAGTAAAAAACTTCCAAATTTGTGGTAGGAGTAATTATTTTTCTTGTAAGAAGTCAGAAGCAAGAAAATTTCTGGAATGGAAATCAAGTGATACCTACAATATATTTACTAAAAAAAATCAACATTTTTTAGGCAGCCTGAAGAAAGCATGAAGAGAGGTTAGATACAAGTAGTATGTCTAACTCTTTTCAAAACAAACTATTGAAGGTGTCACCTTACAAGTAGATATAAGGTAAAAAACCCCACATCTTAAAAATATTTCATCTCTAAACTTGCTTGAACCACTCCAAAATACACTGAAATAAACTGAGAGTTCCATCCATAGCCATATTTGAATGACTATTAAACAATTCCCTCAGAAGTACAGTACTATCTTTGAAAATAGATTTTATTTTTCCAGTTTTCTTTAGCCACTGTTTCATGTAGGTTAGAATTAAATTTAAACATTAGTAACTCAGAGATAAAATATCTGTTCTTCTTCGTAAAATTATTTAGACAAAATTCTGTCTCCAGATGCCTAATGTTCTCAACATTCTTTATAAGGGATAAACAGGCACTCTACACTAATAAATATTATTTCAAGAGACTTCTTAATTAAATAATACCATAAATAAAGCACATCTTCACAAGGCTATGAAATACTGATTTAAAAATCTATTGCGTGTGATTAGTTTAAGAAGGGTACTTAACCGATCAGTGTCTTCAAAGCTTACGCTGGAGGAATCTGTAATATGTGCAGCTATTCCTACAGGGTACAGCTACACTCAGATGTAAAAGGGGAACAGGAAGAGAGCCCAAGCACTGGACCCTGCTTAACTGCCAGCTCCCTTCCTGTCATTATTTTTAACAGTTCCAACTGAATCTCAACAAGACAAAGTCCAGGAGCAACTCAAGAGAATAATTAATTCCAGGAACATCATCCAGAAGGCAGTAATGTAATAAAGACTATTGGAGCACACCAAAAGTCATTCCAGTCCACTACAGTGTCTTCTGATAGTAGCACAAAGCAGGTACTTAAGGAAAGACTTAGGAAAAGGCACTTTATGCAATGCATTCCCTGAGCGCTCTCCAAAGCCTCCCAGCACACACCTCAGATCTCTTGAGCCAGCTGTATTTTTCACACACTTAATAGTCTGCAGCAGATTCCTTCTGCCCAGCATGAATTATGACCCTGGGTCTGGCTCCCTACTCTTTACACTGTTCTTTAACACTGGCCAAGCAGGCACTGTTGGTTCCAGCACCTCCTTCTGCCACATAAAGGACACACAACACACATCTTCTATTTAATGCTATAAAAACACCACTTCAGTGAGCTGCAGCACCACGTTCATAATATTTGAATTAAAAAAACGAACACAAAAAGCAATTTTATGCTGATGGTGAGGGAAGCTCCATTTTTATGCCCCACAGGACCTCAAGGTCCAAGTACCACTAGGTAGCGTGGACACCAGGAGTCTGCTGTAGAGGAGATGAGCTCTGGCAGTATGATTGCTAGCCAGCTGCATCTGCTTTGCCTGATGACCAAGAAGCCCACTCAAGAACTAATGCACCCAGTAATGCAAGCATAACTTCACACAACATTTTTTTTCCAAGTTCTTACTTATATTCTCCACTGAAGTCACATGTCATTAACTCAAAAATTCAAAACAAAGTTTGGTGCTCTATAACATCTGAAAAGTAGTAATTAAAAGGATGAACCACATATCCTAAGCATTGATAATAAGGGCTAGAACTTCCAAAGAATTCATTGACATGGCAATGCCATATTCTATTTCCCAGGGTAATGGGAGACTAACAGACAGATGACTGGACAATATCCCAAAAGCACAAAGGCTATCTGCAAAAAGAATAATCCAATCACATACTGTGAGTTAACTAAGCAGTTAGACTAGATGATCACTGTAGGTCCCTTCAACTGAAATATTATATATTTTATATTCCTTTTCAGACCATTTCGACAAAAGACCTATTTCTTTATATGCCACCACATGTTTTTCCTAAAGTAGCACAGGCATGCATATGCATTCCATATTTATGTATGCAATAGTATTTACCTCATTCCCATGTCATTTTTGGCTGCTAGCCTAAAGGTGTACCCCATTGCTGGTGATAGTTTAGTGATCCTGTACTGCTTCTGTTGACCATAATAACACTGGCAAAACTCTCCATTTCCTTTTCCCTAAAAAGTAATAAGTTAATCATATTATTCACCTTATTACATATGCATCCATCAATTAAAGTACACACAAACATGAAGTAAAATCCTTTTTTGAAATTAAATACAACTCAAGAATCTCCATATGGTGAGGCAGTCATTTGTATTAAATTAGCAGCTTTTTTCCTTCCTTTCCATTTCCCAGTTCCTTGGGAAAGAATAAAAGAATAAAAAGTCATGAAGAAACTGCACCCCTACCATCTCAGAATAGCTGTTCAGGTAGACATTGCAAGATTGTTGCAGGGCCATAGTTGATCCACCCATTTATTAAAAAAGAAAGAATGTTACAGGAAAATGACCTTTCCATGTCAGCTCTTGAACATGGTATTGGACTACAAGTGAAAAAGCCACTATTAAGAGTGGCAGAATCATGCAATTAAGATCCTTTTATTTTATATCCCCTGAGAAAAAAAAACCTGAGCAGTAACTGTATTCTAATAATTTCTTCAGGAATTATGTATTTGTCACATGCCTCTAATCAGAAATCTTAATTTTCACATGACTTAACATGCACAGTCACATAACAGCTACTTAAAAAAATAGAAGACTAAAAATACAATAGAACAACTTGCTTACTTCATCCCATTCTAAAAGATAACTGTGGATTTTGGAACCATTATCACAAGATGCCTGTAACAGGAAAACAAGAAAATTAGAATTCTAACTGGATACAAGACCACTTAAAAAATGCATGTATAGGCCAAACCATGAGAACAGTGGAAAACAAATAATGCTCCCCTTATATAATTGTTTCACTTGCCAAGACAGTCCTAGTTTAGTTGCCATACAATGAATGCTTGTTCCATGTTTATGGTTTTTATTTCTTATTTAGTCATTGAAATACAGTGGGTACTGAACTCAGTAAATTTACCTTGAAAGACTCCTTGCTTTTCTGTGAATCCTTCACTTTTTGCTCAAGCCCACATTTTACTCAGTAAATCTATTTCCAGTCTGGGAACTGTAACTCCAAATGAGTAGGTTTGACAAAAATTTTCAGTTTCAATAAACTGGTATTTTATTGATAAATCCACAACAATTCTGAAGAGTTTTAAATATTTATTTTAAAGGCTGTAAAACAATTTTTACCTTCCACTGAAGAGTAAGAGAATTTTTGGTCCGATTAGTTATCCTGGGCAGATTTGGAGTGTCAGGTTCACAACTCGCTGTGGTAAAACTCTCTGTTTCTGAAGGGCTTCCCCTTACACAGTTGCATTCTACTTGGACTCTAAAGTAGAAAAGAATCAATAACATTTTGCTTCAAAATCTGTATAGTTTCCAAAGAAAACCACGCATTTGGAATTAAGTTGCTGCCTTGCTGCTTCATCATTAAAATATCACTGTTATAAATAAATAACTGGGGGAAACATCCTGGTCAATAGAAGCAATAAGAAAGAAAAGAGTCCTTTACTTCGGATGTACATCATTACCATCAGTCGGCTTTAGTCTCACAATTATATTTGAAATATGTCTGTTATTAGCTGTACTTTGGTTGGAAACTAATGGTAGCATTTTGCAGGCTCATTATCTGTTGTAGAGATATAAACTTATATAATGAATAATTCTTCTGCAAGTGCTTTCGTCAGATGAGCACAGCGAAGCTGCTGATGGATTTTCAGAGTATCCTCTGCACTCATTTGAGTGTCCTGCTGAGTGTGTTCACCTTGTCCTTTCCTTTAGTAAGGCTATGAATTAGCTCTCCACATATTTCAAAAGAGCAAATTTTGCTTCTGTCTCAAAGAGAAATGGCTTGTTTTTCAAAAGGCTTGTCTCCAAAAGGAAATACTTGATAATCATCTGGTCTCCCCCTGGTCCCTAAGCTGTGCAGCTATGCCTTGCCTCTTCTTTGTGTCAATGGCACATTACTTTCTTCTTATTCATCTGTTGCTTTGAAAAAAACCCAAAATCAAAACTCTCCAAAAGATCCTTTCCTCTGATTACCAATATAGGAGCTGAGCTGCCATCTTAAGAAGATAAAAAAATCCTAATATATCTGTTATGCATGAACAGCAAGTCACAGCAAATTTGGCTTTACAGATTTCACAAACAGAGAGAAGACGTTCAAACAGTGACTAAAGTTGAACACAAAGTTATTTGTGCTTGCAAACAGTTGCAAATATGTAATATTGTACAATAAATACAATATATAAGTCAGTTATCTTGGTGGTTGAGTCATTCCAGACTTTGTGGATTTTCTGCAGTGTTCATACTGGCAGAATTCTATTTAGGAAGAGCTTGGATGGCCAAGCCACTGATTCCCATGTACTGCCTACAACAATCAGAATTAAGCAAGAAAAAAAATGAATGTATCCTGATAGAAGAGGACTTAGAAAAAAAACAATTTCTAGGCACTGACCCTTATGCTCCATGAATTTTCAACTTCAACCTTGTTGATAAAATATATAAATGCTACTAAAAAGATGAACAAAATCACTGGTAAACACTTTCATATAAAAGAACTTAGAGCAAACTTACCATTCATCCATTTCCTGACCTTGTGCTCCAGGCAATACAGGGGCTCAAATTAAATGAGGGCTGTGGTAAGAACAGACCAACCCTCTTTTGCTTTTAGTTTGACAACTAAAATACAAGACAAGACAATACTCTGGAGAACAGCTCTGGGAGGTGTAGACCCCTTCACACCAAAGGCTGGGAAGCTAGCTCTCCCACTTGAGCAAATGTCAAAAAGGCTATTGTACCAGGTAAATCCTACCCTAAACTCGATGTGGAAGGAGGCAGACCATCGTTAACTGGGACCCATTCTCTGACACACTTCTGTTCCCTGTGCTTCCTACCAGCTGCCTCTAAATTGCTTCCCTTGGTCAGTACACAGGGATCTTGTGGTTCTCCACACAGTCAAGAGAGGCAGGACATTCAGTCATGTCTAAGAAGGTACTCTACACTTGCCACTACCTCCTGAAAAGGCACTTCTTTTAAGGAGGCCTTCATTTCTGCCTCCACAATGTTATTAATTTGTAAACTGCTGTATTCACACTATTTTTTTAAAACCAAGAATCACAGAGTAGTTTGGGTTGGAAGAGACCTTTAAAGGCCAACTTGTCCAAACTCCCCTGCAATAAACAAAGACATCTTTAACTAGATCAGGCTGCTTAGAGCCCTGCCCAACCTCTCCCTGAATGGTTTCCAGGGATGGGGCATCCACCATCTCTCTGGGCAAGCTGTTCCACTGTTTTATCACCCTCAGTGCAAAAAATTTCTTCCATATATCTAGTCTAAATCTACCCTCTTTTAGTTTGAAACCATTATCTCTTGTCCTATCACAACAGGCCCTACTAAAAAGTCTGTCTCCATCTTTCTTACAGGCCCCCTTTAAGTACTGAATTTTCTCCAGGCTGAACAACTTTTGTGGCCCTCTAGAGCTACTCTTGCAGGTGACTGTCCTTCTCATGATGGGGATCCCATAGCTGAACACAGCACTCTGGGTGGAGTGGAGCAGAAGGGCAGAACCACCTCCCTCACCCCACTGGCCACACTGTTTTTGATGCTGCCCAGGACCCAAATGGCTTTTTGGGCTGCAAGTGCACATTGTCAGGTCATGCCCAGCTCTCCATCCACCAGGATCACCACATCCTTCTTGGCAGGGCTGCTTTCAATTCCTTCATCCTGCAGCCTGTGTTGATACCAGGGCTGCCCCGACCCAAGGGTAGCACCTTGCACTTTGCCTTGTTGAACCTCATGAGGTTCCCATGGCCTCAATACTGAAGCTTGTACAGGTCTTTCTGGATGGCATCCCCTCCTTCAGGTGTGTCATCTACACCACTTGGTGGCTGACACTGGAACTGCTTGGTGTTTTCTGCTGGAAGCTCACTCGATCCCACTGTCTATGTCACTGATGACGATATTTGACAGTACCGGTCCAAGACAGGCCCCTGTGGGACACCACTTGTCACTAATCTCTACCTGGACATGGGGCCAATGACCACTATTCTGTGAATGTGACCATCCAACCAATTCCTCATCCACCAAGAAGGATACTGTGGGGGACTATCTCAAAGTCCAGACAGCTAACATCTGCAGTCCCCTTGTCCATTGATACAAGTCACTTGATCATGGCCCACTTGGTTCTTCAGGCAGAACTTGCCCTTGGTGAAGCTGTGCTGGCTGTCCTGAATCACCTCCTTGTCCTTCATGTGCCTTAGCATGGCTTTCAGAAGCATCTGTTCCATGATCTTCCCAGGCACAGAAGTGAGGCTGACAGGTTGGTAGCTCCCACAGTCTTCCTTCCTAACCTTTAAAAAAAATTGGTGCAGTGTTTTCCTTTTTCCAGTCACACAGGACTTCCCCTGGTTGCCATGACTTTTCAAATATGGAGAGTCGTTTGGCAACTACATTAGCTAATTCCCTTAAGACTCTGGGATTAATCTAATCAGATGTAGACTTATGTCCAGGTTCCTCAGGTGGTCTCAAACCTGTTCTAGGTTTAGCTACTTTCCTCCCTCAGTCCCCATGTTGCTGCCCATCCACTGGAGAGGTGTGAGAAGTTGCCAGTGAAGACTAAGGCGAAAAGGTCGTCGAGTACCTCAGCCCCTTCCTCATCCATAGTTACCAGTTTTCCAGTTGTGTTCATTTGGGAGGATACACTTTCTCTGACCTTTGTTTCTGGCTGACAAAGTTATAGAAGCCTTTAGTCTTTGCATCCCTTGACAAGTTCAGCTCCAGATGACCCTCTAATATTTAAAAAAAAGAGGGAAGAACAACACCTAACTGCATCTTCCCAATGCTATGCTATTTCTTCTGACCTACTGAAGTAGTCAATTCTGCTAGAAGGGTAGAATTACACTGAGCACATTTTGTCATGCATATGGGGTCAGGTTCACTGATCTGCTGGAGCCAAGCAAAAGTAGCATGATATGACCTTCAGGTGGCCAAGCAGGGAGCATCTTCCGGGCAAGGTACTTTCCTCTGCTGCTTGTGGAAAATTTAAAAGCAGCATCCTGGCTCCAAGGACAGAAAAAGGTGACTGTGCTATCATGAAGGAAAGACCATGAAAGCAGGATGAATGTGCACCAATCTTGTCTTATGTTGTCCAAAATGGACTGAGTGGTCAGCTAAATCAAAAATGTTGATTGTGACTCAATAGAGGTGAGAAGTGGTTAAGACCGTCTCTGAAGACTTAGGCAAATACACTATGAAACTTTTAAAACAATTCCACTGAATTTAATGAAGAGAAAGTGAGATACTCACTTTGCATGGTAATCAGTTGCTGGCCTGAGATCATTTACAGTAACTTTATTTTCTTCTCCACTGGAAAGAGATACAAGTTTGTTTTAAAGACTGTTTCAGAATTCCACACATTTATAAAAGAAGACATGTATCATCTAACTCAACACACCTATAAAATGTATTTGCTAAGAGTTTGTCTTTTGCTAAAAACAGCAATGTGTAAACACATTTATCTCTGAATTTTAGAGGTTTCTTGTGCTATTCCTGCTCCTTTGCCCTGGTGGTTTCGGGCACTTTTTTGTTTGCTGCTTTTTAAAGAGTAGCAATTATTTTCTTCTTTACTTACTAAGACAAGCTGCATGTGCATGTATGTATGTTATTACTCAAAAAACTCCAGTGAAGTACTGGAGCCTACAGCAGCTCAGTCCAGCCTTGCAAAAACAATTATCTAAAACTACCGAACTGCACATACCTATTTGTTAGAACCCAGGAAACAGAAAAGGCACCAAAATAACATCTGTTAGTCTGCTTTTGCTGACATCAGCTTATCTTAGCAAAGGTCATTTCTCTGCTGCTAGTTTCTTGGATAGGGATACTCAACTTTCAATTGCATGAAATCCATGGAAGGTGACTAAGATAAACTAGCTAGATACAAAGGTTTATAACTGTTAGAGAACTCTATACCCTTAATTCTATATTTTACTGTCATATTTCTCCAAATTGAAAAAAACTGACTGAAAACCATTGTGTTAGGAATTAAACAATTGAAGAGTTTTGTTTGCTTTGCTGCTGCTATGAGTTGTGTTCTATGTGAATTTGCTTTTTTTATTTTATATCGTAAGACTGCCTCCTACCAAGATCAATTTTAGTGAAGGGAGGGATAACCTTACTGGGAAGAGGAGCATGTGCTGACATAAAAAGTAATAAATACAATTTATTTTTCTCACTACTTGTATGTCTCACTATGTGAGAATTCATGGTGTCTAGTGAAGCTGGTTGAAATAAAGCAAAGGTGGTATCAAAATATGCCTCCAACATGTAAGAACAAAATCTTTACATTCCAGTTGATGGCAGAGACTTCAGTAATAAAATGAAACGAATTCTACTGAAAAAAAGGAAGCTAATTTCAAAAGAGAAGTTACCAAACTCTTAATTATTTAACTTTCTGGACAACAAGCAGATTTTTAATGAGGTTTTAAGCCACATATTTTAATGCAGCAGTGACTAAATAAAAAAAGCCAACACCTACATGTACACAGTTTTGTATTTTCCATCCTTTCCAGTACTTGAAATCATCACTTCATAAGTATAAACTTCTGGCATGTCATTCTTGTCTGTGTCTTCTCCGGTATCACTGGATGGAGGGGACCACACCAGCAGTGCTGTTCTTGCCTGAATATCTGATACCTGTACAAACAAAAAGTTTTGAGATCTCTGCCATTTAAATTCTATTGTATATAAATGTTACTTTGCCACAAAGGATCAAAGAAGAGAAAGGAAAATCCCATACCATTAGCAAATCAGAGTATTTATACTGAGAAGCTATCTACTAACTAGTTTTTACAGATGAAATCAGGTTGGAAGTGCAAGGAATGCCATGAGAAAAATGCAATGCCAGGCAGGGTGCTGAGGGCAGAGTCGCCTGTCGGTACATAACGCCACCCAGTGGGCTGCTGAAACATGGACCAGAGTGTTGGCCAGGCACAGGGATGGCAAAGCACATCCTGGGACATCAGGCACTTCGTTAAACCATGCTTCTAGCACCTTTTTCTTGGAAGCCACTGGTACTATGACTTTTCTAACACCTTCTTGTTTCTTATGAAATATAGAGATGAAGGCATGTTCACAAGGTCTTTGTACATACACATAGAGACAATATCCTGAAGAATTTCTATGGTGGTGTTTGCCTGAGCACCCCACCCACTGCAAAAAGGCCTGGATAAGAACAGTTGGTGTGACAGAAATAGGAGTATGTGTGTCCCAGTATGTGTGTGGAGTATGTGGAGGTCACAGTGTGTGTGACCTCCAACTATCCAACAAGTGTTCCCAGCAGACTAATCATGCTAAGGGGCAGTGACTCTCCGGTGGATTAAATGGAAACAGAGAATCACACAGAGACTCCTGAAACACAGAAGTCATCAGCTTTACCAGTGCAGAGGTAACATTAAAATTGGTAACAGGGGAGGCTGGTAAGAGATGCTGGAGTGGAACAGAGCGATGATCGAAATCTGGCCTGACAGCATGAGAAACTGCCCTGCCAACTACTGCTGCCTCCATCGAGGCCTGATGGATGCTGTGCACCCCAGCTGGTGCAACAGCATTTTGGGGTACAGCAGGCATGGATTTGCAGCTCAGGTGAGTGCATGTGACCTGGTGGAGAGCCTTCTCAATGGCCTGTGGATTAGCAGATTATAGGGAACGACAGATTCTAGTCACACACAAAGCTACTGAAGCAGCCATGTCTTCCAAAGGAGACATGTGACTAGGGGCAGCCTGAAACCCATACGTGCTGCAAGGGGCTGAGGATGCTTGTGTGCTTGTAGGTGAGTCCACAGGTGCATGCAAGGGATTACAAATTTTTAGGATCTGCTATAGAAGAATGCCTAGAAATTTGTAGCAGTTCGTAAGTATTGCACATCTGCTACTGTGGTTTATATGTTGCACCCACCTACTGTTTCCAATAATTTATAAGATAACTCAAAACACATTTCATTATATGAAATTACTAGTTTTACAATATGACTGTAGTGTATGTCTATTTTGGGAACAATTGCTTTTGAAAATCTATTATCAGAGTATCAGAATCAAAAAGCTATCTTCACAACTGGTGCTCTCAAATTGCCACAATCTACTGAACTAAAAAACTGAATAGGTCAGCTTCAAGAACGAAGCAGAGAGGACATGACTTATTGACAGCAAACAGGAAGAAAAAACACATTATGTGAACCTCCATGTCTTGGAAATAGTGTCACAAAACGGTTATGCACCAATAGGACTGTACATCATATCCTAGAAGGGATCAAATGTTGGTATGACTACACACTGAAGCTTCTCTTTAAAATCTGGTAAGAAAAATTCCACTACTATCTTGATGCAATCACCAACTAGACTAACACTATCTATAACCACTGCAGTAAAAGGCTAGCATTTCTGTAAGTCTCTGGAATTGTGGGAAACATCTGATAAAGTTCCCTCCTGGACAATTGTTACCTCACCCTCATGAGTTGCAGCAAGTGGCAGGAAATCCTGAGGGAAAGAAATGCAGGTTCCCCAAGGACCTACTGTACTTCAGGACTACTAGATCTATTTTAAGATGTTCTGTTCCTAGGTTTAGCTACTTTAATAGTTGAATTTTTTTCCCTAGTGTCCAGGCAGTGTCTCTCTTACTACCAGCTAAGACTGTTAGCATTTGAGTTTCCCCTCACCTATAAAATCTGATAATTATCACTGCTCTCCTTATCTCCTACTGATTAATTTTCCTTAGTGCTTTGCCCAGAACACCCCATCTAACACTTTGCTAATGCCAAACTGCCATCTGACAGATTACACTTCCTTCCTACATAGGATATTTTCTACCTCTGTGCGACAAGGAAAAAAGTATTTTTGAAGAGCCAAGACTTAAGATCAGAAGAATCTACTTCTATTATGTGCTCTGAGGCACTTGGGAGGGGCTTTTTCAAAAAACGTGGCATTACTTATTACTTTGTATACTTATGCAGGCAGATGCAATTGATTCTGGTTGCAACTCCTGAACACTTAAGTGCTTCTGCAAAGCAGAGTATAATACTTGGGTCAGGCTCTAGCACTGTGGAAACAAGAGCTGGGCACGTCTTCATTAGCAATCCAGCTTGCCGAAGTGAATCTCCTTATTAAATATGCTACACATGCCATTTGGGTCAAACAGAAGAGCAGTTTTAGCATGTGCAATCTGGATTGCATTCACAGTAACCCAAGATACTTATCTGTGAGGTGCCTCACATGCCAGAAGTCCAAAACATACACAGAACCAGAAAGTATGATGTTCTTCAAAGGGATTTACATGCTATATAACCAACCCTCAAATTCTGAGCTTTTATTGCCTCTTATTAAATACTCAGCCTTCTGCATCATACTTCATTTGGCTTTTGCCTTTTCAAGTCTTCTTTTCTGCTTGCTTTGTTATTTGGCTAACAGACATGACAGCTGGTGAGGACTTTGCTCAAACACGGAGGTGCAATCTGCAGAACCACTCCTATTTACATCTGGGTATAAATAGCTCAAGACCCCTAAGTAGAAGGGTCATTTGGTGTCAGTATCATGTAATCAACTTGACTTAACACCGCCACGTATGAAAGGATAAGGGATCCATATGGGGAAAAATTCAAGGAAGTCAGAATCCAACAGGAGTTTGGAGGTAGCAAAATTGATGCATCTCATACTGCATAGAACTGAAAGGTACTTGTGAACTAAAGATCATGACGGAGACCACCACCTGATTTAGATGTGCATGCCCTGGACCCAGGCATTGAGACACAGGACAGCTCAGGACAGGTCATGGCCTTCAGCACTGCTCCAGGCTTTCTGGAGTAGGATATGGTGCAATGGACACTGTACTGGACAGCACTCTGTATGATCATCTGATTGTATGGCCACCACCACAGCCAGTAATGCCTGTGCCAGCACGGTTCAACCAGGGAACAGAGTACTGATGATCCATCAGAAACCACAATCCTCATTGTAAGTGCTTCAACCAAAACATTAATAAAAAGCCTGCAGGAATATTTCTGATGAGAATCACAAAGAGAAGGTGTGAAAAAAACTATGTCCTCGTTCATTTGAAGGAAAGTGAGGAAAACATTTCCTTGATGGAACTGTGGCAGGGTGGTCTGAGATCCTGCAAGGCCCAAGTAAGTAACACAGACTCCTAGTACGTCACACCACACTCCTCCAAGCTGCAACATAAGCTAGACTTCCACTCCCTCACAGCCCTGACAGTCCCTTGCCTTCACAAAGCATAAGCCTCTCCGAGTGCTGGAAGTCTGGCTTTCTGCCTTGTGTACACTCTGAATCTGGAGCAGAGTACCACTGTCTGTGCCTGTGATGCCTTCTGAGGCCTGCAGAGATCACTCGTGGCACACAGCTATATGCAATCTTGTTCAAGCAAGAACACGGTGGGGAGAGGAACTACGGAGCTTGTCTAAAAGGCACGGATGGTTGAGGCCAGAAGGAAGTGAAAGAAAACACGATAGGAAAAAGCAATTTCGGTGCCAGTACTATGTCATCAGCAACACAGCACAAGCACATGTTGATCTGCTCTTCTCACACTCTCATTCAGAGAGAGTTCAGAGCTCCCCTTGGCAATGCAGCCATTGCTAACATCCCGATTTCAGACAGCTCCCAAGCCCATGCTGCTTAGCCACCAATGACACAGGGGCACTGAAGACAGGTATTGTCTTCATACTACTACTGTCCATCCTGATATTTGGACACAGCAGGACACCAAGTGTTCAAGACTTCCTCTATACAATCCCTGCTCAGCGCTTGGACAACTGCAGGATCACAGAATGGTTGAAGATGGAAGGGACCCCTGGAGGTCATCTGGTCCAACTCCCTCGTTTAAGCAGGGCCATCTAAAGCCAGCTGCCTGGAACTAGGTCCAGACAGCTTTCAGTATCTCCAAAGAGGGAGTCTCCACAAACTCTCTGGCCAAGTTGTGCCAGAGTTGGCATCCTCACAGTACGAAAATGTTTCCTGATGTTCAGAGGGAACCTCCTGTGTTTCAGCTTAGGCCCACTGCCTCTGGTTCTGACGCTGGGCACACTGAGAAGAGCCTGGCTCCATCCTCTGTGCACTTGCCTTGCAGATATCTATAAACATTGACAAGATCCCCTCTGAGCCTTCACTTCTCCAGGCTAAACAGCCCCAGCTCTCTTGGCCTCTCCTCATCAGGCTGTAAAGAAACATATGAAAGAAGAATCAAGACTAGGGCACTAAACTGGGGCGAGGTTGCCTGGAAAGTGAAGGGAAGAAGGTAGGCAGCAGATGATTGGAGGAAGTAGCTGACTGACTGGACAAACCCATGGCAAGCTCTTCCTGGAGTTTCCTGGAGTTGTAGGGACTATGCTACAATGGGGAACACAGACTGTTTTTACTCAGGCAAGATGGACTCGTGATTGTGGTGAAGATTTTTGGAAAAGATGTGCAATCTTCACAGAAAGGTTGGGACCAGGGAAGGTCCAGACAATGAAAGAAAAAACCACTGGCCTGCTCTAAAATTCAAGAAACTACTGAATTTGGTAACAACACTTTAAAGAGTATCTACACAAAATATGCATCAGTTTTATAAACTGAAAATATGTTGGTAAATTTTCAAGCAGGTAGGTCAGAAGTCTACTGCTCACAGTCACCTTCTGTGGTGAATTTCATATCTCTCTTCCCTGAAGCTGCCAAAAACTCTTAAAAGAGAAATAGGTAATATTTTTTCTCTACTTTGCAAGTAAGGTTTTACAAAACCTCATTTTTGGTGATGTTTCCAAAACCTTGCCAGGTATCTCTCATGCATAGAGATATGTGGTGTGTAAAACTGCTTCCTGAACAGTTAAGACTAAACAAAGTTGCAAGAAATTGAGAACAGATTCTGCAGTATAATATGTTAGGCATCATATTCCATTAAGCAGCATTATTATGCTACTGGCAATGCTACATTCTCTCTCTATGTGTTTTAAATAATTCTGTTAATACTGAGATTCATAGAATAGCCAGGAAGAATTCTGCAGTGCAAGTATCAAGATAATTTTAGTTTCATAAATGTTAATACACTAAAAATTGCTTTGGTTGTTTACAGTACAGTGACTGGAAGTTAAGTGAATTTGCTTTAGTATGGAAAATTAAAGACCCTTTAAATTTAAGAGAGAGAAATGGAGGTGTGACTGTGTAAAATAGCAACAGATATATTCTGATTTTACGAAAAGCTTTTATTACTTACCACTGGCTTGGCTATATTAGAAAGAAGTGCTTCCAGTGCTTTTGTTTCTTCATCCTTTTCTTAAAAAACAAATCAAAGCCAAAGAGAAGTACCCATGAATATTGTGCAGTAACTTTACAGTGAAATAGCTCTTCAAATTCAACAACTGCACACAGAAAAAAGCATTTATAAAGTAGAACATCTTGCTAACTTGCATTCATCTAGGACAACATGAAACCAAAAAAGCTTCTACAGAAGTTGTTAATATAAAACTATTTCTAAAGCCCTTCTGTACTTTATGGAATACAGAAAGCCTGGTTATAATTTATTAATGTATAACTTTAAACCAAATGCTGCTCTGGAGAACTTAAGATCTTGGATATTTCCCACAGATTTCTCTTTGGATGTAGATGCAGTCAGGTGACAGTAGTTTAAATATGCTATTGCACATCAGCTGGAAGCCTACTGGTAACACTGCTGGCCTTTCTCAATTGCAAGGGAAACAATCTAAGGTGTTTTGTGCCAGCTGAAGGTATAGCTGAGCTTTATAAGGAATTTATAGTTTACAGAAAGCATTTTATCTGCTTTTCTCACATAATATTTAAATTTTATTATCTCAACTGTGTAAGTGAACAGGCTACTCAGTTTTGAAGGTGTGGCCAGGCATTTTTAATTCATTTAACTTGCCTTAAACTAAACATAAAAGAAAAACAAAGCCTGCCAAAATTATTTTAAAAAAATTAGATCCAATCTATTTACAACTCTCAAAGATGGTTTATGCTGTTGAAACAAATAAAATGCTTTTCTGACTTGTATGACAACTCCAAGTCACCGCCTTCTTTTTAACAAATCTAAGTCTCAGTACATAATTTTCCCCAATGTCTCATAAAATAATTTTGAGAAGTGGACATTCCCATTTTTCATATAAAATACTTCAAAGGAATCACCATAATTTCTGTAACAACAACATCACCATAAATTTTGTAAACAACAGTACATTTCATCACTTGTGCCTTGCTAAAGTTAGCTCACAGATAAACATCAACAAACAGAAAGTAAACTGAAGCCGAACAGAAAGTAAACTGCCACTCTGGAACCATAGTGACTAATATTCAGGTTTGGAGCAATAGCTCCCAACTTCTGATTTTAGGCTGTTATCTCAAATGTGACCTTTGGTACTAAGCTTGCACAGGATATCATCTACACACGTTTTTAAACAGCTCTCATAGGCTGAGATTTGCTGGTTTCGATTAGATGTATTTTCTTCACAATTCATCTCATTTACAGCAATCTAACATACATCGGCACTAAGTTATTATCTCAAAGCAAACTTCAGAGAATTGAGAAAAATCATGGTTTATTTCCCTTAGCATCACCAATTACAGTTCCTTATTCTGAGAACACTGCTCCTGGCTGATGACAAATCTTTGACATTATGTTCACAATCTGAAGGACTATGGCAGAGACCTCAAAGTTGCATAGTGACACATCATCAGATTTGACAATGACTATATGACTGAGTGAACCCAGTCCATCTATGAGATCACAAGCTTTCCAGTGAAATAATGATATTAATAATAAGCACACTCCCTATGGTAGTGTCTTAGAAAATAAGAACTCACAGGGACTAATGTGAGGACGAGCCTTTTTCTACAAGGGCCTTTCAACAGTGAGTGTGTAGGGACAGATCAATTTTCTGTAACAGCAGTATCTCTTCTACAAAATATTTTTTATCAAGTTGGATGTACATTTTCTGATTCAGACACTTGCTTCTTTCCATGTTTTCTACAATATCAAGCAGGCCATCAATATTCAGTGATTCCTTAAAATGCAAGCAAGCAGAGATTTTTCTTTAAACAGTGTCATGAAGTGTGACTCATAATATTGCCTCAAATTTACATGGAGACTTCCATACCAGCAGTTTTTGTTTTCTTAGGCTCACATTCCCATATGATGAACAGGCTGATCACCCTTAACGCCACTCTGTAAGTCAGGGCACTTAGAGGCTGCTACTCAACTTCAAGACTGTCCAAGTGTGGTGTTCTATTTACAAATGTTATATCCAGCCACTATAATAATAATAGTATATGATTATTTGTCCAGTCCAGACACTGGACTTGCATCATATATTAATATGTGTGTATATGCAGTATTTTTGATAACACCTACCTTCTACTTCTGTGTCTGTCTGAGAATTACTTTTTCCTTTACCCAAAGACTTGCATTTGGTAGAACCTGTGCTTATTCCAGCTGCATCCTGTCCTTTTGTAAGTCCATTAGGTTCACTTGTAGGAGAAGGACATTTCTGAGGAGATGATGGAGGACTGTTTAACTTATCCTTCTGAGTTCCATGTCGATCTTTTAACTTTTTTTGTAACCTTTCATATGTTTTACTAGACCTTTCATCTCTAAAGTTGGATCTTCCATGAGCAGGCAGAGTATCTAAATGAAGGATGGAAAAAAAAATCATTAAGAACAGAAACTAATTTTAAAATCTACCTAAAAATGCTATGCAAGTTAAATGTGCACCTATGTGCAAAATTATATCTCTACTCCTATCTGAAAACTGAAATGTCTAGCAGGTAAACTGATACACATTAAATGGACATTAACAATATGTTAGGGAAGAGAGTGTAATCTTTCCCTCCCCCATATTTTCTCCACTTAAAAATTATTCTTGAAATGTTTCTATAATCTTCCTTGAGGTGTGAGGTACAGGATAAAGTCTATACAGAAAAAATGTGCTACTTTACTACACTGGAGGAGGTTTGATCTAATGTTGAATAAAAAAACTCATTAAGTTCTGGAATACAGCTAGAGCTCTAATACTTTAATGATGCTTCAGCAGGAATCAACAGGGAAAACACCCATTAAAGAATAGAAACATAGAACCTGTGTTCTATGGGGCAATGAAAGACACTAAACACTGAAGACAGCTCGTCCAGGCCTCTTAAGTGCACTATTACCTGTACACAGTAACAGCAGGCATTGTTGCAGTAGCACCAAAATGTCATCTGTAATTCAGAATTGGCTTTGGAAAAAAGGCAGTACAGAATACTGACAGCATTAAACTGCAAACTGGTGAACTCCTCTGTCCAGTTCTAACATTTCTATTCATTTCACCTTTATGCTTAGAAACACTTTACTGACTCAAGACTTTATATACCAAGTCTTTCCTCAGTGTAGCCCTGCCTATGATAAATGCTGAAAGCTTTAAAAAAAAATACATCCTTCAAAATCACCACAGAATTTGCTCATTTTCAGCTAAGTTGGATAAGTCAGTCTGAATACATTATTTGTTATTCTTTAAGAGATAAGAAGTACTGAAAATAACATCAAATAAGAACTTCCTTGTAAGAATAAAAAGAAAAAAAAACAGAGAACTTCTCCATTTCTTTGTTTTTTTAAGTCAGCTTAATTCACAGAAAGTTTGACAGAGGACTTCTAGATCAGCTGTGTCTATTTAGAAATGCGATTTTTCATTACCTTTAGAGAGTTCAGTGCTCCTGTCAGGGAACTACTGTGCTCTATGAGCACCTGGTTGTTTTCTGTGGGTGGTTTTTTTTTTGTGTTTTATTTGTTTCTTTGTTTTTCCTTAAATTTAGATTCCTGAGATAGGAGCCTAACTGTGGGTTTTGACTTTTGAAAGCTACAGTCAAAGTCAGAGAGCCAGAATTAAACACAAAATCTGTAGCAAATAAATAACAAATTACAGTATTAATACTTAACTTTTCTAATCCCAAAGGCATTTTACATATACATTGAAAATAAAGCAAACAAAGAATCCCACTTTATCATTTTTTTTCATTAGAAGTTTAGCAAATTATCACTGAATTAATATTTAAAGTGATATAACCTGGCAGCAGAAATCTAAAAAAAGTTATTCCATTAAGAAGCATCATTTTATGTGTCGAATTATCATACCCCAATTTCTTAATTCAGCAAACTAAAAGTAAACAACTGTCATCTACAAGAAACCAGGAAATTAATGAAACTAGAAGTAAGCACCTACATTACATCCAGTAATGTACTATTATCGAAGCAGTGGAAGAAGAAATAAAGTACAAGCATAAGAATATAGAAACACTAAGAATTCCAGGCAGATCAAGACATTGGTATATTCTTATCTGACCACTTTGCTCATCCTAACTATTTAAGCTCAGCAAATTGATGAAGGCCATTTTTAGGTTATTTTAGCAGTATCATAGAATGCTGAAAAGTTGTATTTAACCTCCCTCCTCATAGCTTCTAGCTTTTTCTAAAAACAGAAACCTAGAACTGCTTCTCTGAAAGTCTTTCAACGTCAGCACCTGCCTTATCTAAAGAAAAGCAAGTCTACCAGAAATGTAAATATTAATCTAACAAACCAGCCCCTGAGTTAGAACACAAATACATTTTGCCTCCAAACCACAGTAAAGGCAGATGTCAACAGCACTACCAAAGATGGCTTTAACCACTTTATTAAATTTAGGTTAGTGGCACCTCATTGCTCCAACTGGACTTCAAAGGGACTTGCAATTAAATGCATATTGTTTTATGAAAAATGGACCACTTTTTTTCCTTAATACTAAGAATTCCTATTTCATACCTCAAATATGATCTTTGCATGACATGAGATCTCAGTACAGTGCTCAGGCATGGATTTATATGCTGAATCACTACAAACATTTTCTACATCGCTTTCCTGGGAAACTCTGTAACTTACACTGTAAGAAGTAATCTCTAAGTTTAGTGGCTCACTGAACAGACAACCAAATAAATTAAAAGAACTTCTGGAATAATAAGCTTCAGCCAAATCAAGGCTGGTATCCACATAACGTTTTTTTTGCGTATGACTCCCATTCAAGCTGTAAGTCTTGCTTAACAAAGCCCACACAACAACAGAACAGATGCTGGAAATGAGGCAGAACATTATTCCCTTTGACAAAATTTGCAATATTTGATGAGCTACTTACCCACATCCCCATAGACTTGTGAGGTGTGATACTGTGGAATGTACTGCGTTGCCATGTCACCGGCTCCAGTCACAGGTGAGTATATGTGACGGGGTGGAGGGGGTATCATGGCTGGAAGAGGAAGGAAGCCGGGCAGTGGGGGGTGTGGAGGCCTGTGTATCACTGTGTGGCCACCAGGATGAAATTCTGGAGCCTGGGGAACCACCACAACCCTTCGAACACCGTTATCCTCGATAACCTGTACAGTGAGAGACACCACACACCAAAACAGAAATGACAGTCTGAAAAATATCTTTCTGTAGATCCTTAAACAAAATCAGGAATAGTAAACCCTTAAATCTAACAAAAGGAAAACAGAAAATAGCAAGGAAAAAAAAAGGGACATTAAAGAGCTATCTATGTTAAATGTATTAACTGCAGCAATGCCATTAATTTCTCAATGTGGTGGGGAAGAAAACTTATAAAAAATCTGACTTTAAGAGTATCTAACAAACAACCTGGTATATTTATGGCACAAGCCAAGCTTCTCCTAAGGGTCCCATTTCCACCCCCATTCACACTGCTTGTATGCTACACTGCTGTAGGATTTGTTCAACAGCACAACAACTAGATTGCTCCCTAGAAATGAACTGGTGCACTGACAGACCTCGCTCTGCATCAATAGAGAGAGAAAAGCCAAGAAGTGCCTGGCTTTTGCTCTGTCCCCATCTCAGCCCACCAACACTAACCCAGGAGACACCAGCCATACTGGCCCTGCAGCAACCACCATCTGCATCAAGCTGTTAGAAAACAAACCACCAGCATAGTAGTCAGCCCTCTCAAAACTCCTTCACTAGTCAAGTAGTTGTAAAATTTTTTTGTCTTTCTCCTCCCCACATCCTTCTACCTCTAAAGAGGTCTTGAATCCTGAAGGAAGTCACACACTACTCAGAAAACGGGGGCCTTTGTGGCAGCCACTGGCAGACTGTAGTGGAAGGGCTTGTGAAAAATTAGCAAATGGGAGATGTGACAGCAGCCTTTGCGTGAGGTATCTGAGTGTGGCCCTTAGCAATGCTGGCAGAAGTTCCAAGCAGTGGCAGCAGCATATGCAATCCCATGGTGAGCATCTGTAAGATGCACGGAGTGAGGTGTGCTGAGTGTGGTACTTGTAGCACGTCTGGGCCGAGCAGCACGTGGGGCTCTGGTGGAGCCAAGAGGCACAAATTGTACCACGTACTGCAGCAGAAAACGTTCAGTCAACGAGGGTGGGTCATCAACTAGACCAGGAACATGGATCTGCCCCTGCAGCACCTCATATCATTACCCTCTCCAAATGTTTGTAAATTCACATAAATACATGACAGTTGGTGACACCTAGAGATGATCTTGGCATATTTAGACTTGTGCATATCGTGGTATCAGTAACTTTAGTGTATGGGATGCCAAGGAATAAACTGCTCTTCATTTCCTAGTAAAATGCTGTAGAATAAAGTCACAGCAGAAACTGCAATGGAAGGTTTTAGATGGAGCATTTATCCAGAAAAGGGGGAGAAGAATGGAGTATCATGACTACATTCAATATCAGGGACAAAGCAACCCTATGACATAAGTTTTCACTGACATTTGAAATGAGATGGGGACATGTACACATACACCAATAAACATCCTGGTGCAACAGGAACAGATCAATAGATCAAAACACTCAGTGCCAAGCTGCTTTCAGCTCTACTGTTTAAGGTTAATGGAATCATGCTTGGCTAGATTTAGCCCTGTGCCCTAGAGTGAATGCTTCCATCAAGTCCGTGACAGAAAGCTGCTTGGAGGATCATTGGTTTTACCATGTCCCCATTAGGGATTGATGTGCATCTGGTACATCTGGAACAGAGCTTCTGATTTTGTTTTCTCTGCCAGCAATCTAATTTGTACAGCCCCAAATTATCCTGCTAGCTGAACCAATGCAAGGTAAGTTAGATTGGTACAGGAAATTGTTTCAAAACTTCACCACTGTGCCGAGACCAGAAGTGCTGTAGATAGAGCTGCATGCTTCTGGTACTATAGGATATGCATATGCAATAGCATTCAGAAGACACTAAAGTGTGTACAAAATGGAGCTGACCTCACTTTACTTAATAGACACTTGGAAATTAATGTTACTTAAGTGAACACAGCTTTAAAAAACATGCATACCACATGACTTTAAGAAATGGGTTACTTTCTATACACTGAAATCTATCCTTCTTGGAAAAGAGTAATTAAAGACAATCCAATTCAAATCTGTGTAACCATAGCTGTGTGGTATCCTAAAGGCAGAATATATTAGCAGTAAATACAACTAGAACTTCTGCTGTCCAATGAAATTCTCTAAACACTGAAATGTAGTTTTAATTATTTAAGTCCCTTTTGGTTACAAAACCCTCAAAATACTGCCACTTATTATGATTTTATGAGAAGACTCAGATTATGTAGGAAGCAGCTCCCATCAAGAAACAAACGAGCTGCTTAGTTTACAACTTGTTTCCTTGGGTCTGCTAATAGCCTAAGTAACTTAGAAATAGTCACCCAATTCATAGCAGCAGGGACCTTCGGTTTAACAAGCCCGTAACTGCGTTTCCAGATCTAACATCTGCTTAATGGTAGGCCTCTTGCAGACAACTACACAGATAAAAACACTTAAAAAAGCAGTCAGAGCATCATGCTAAGTCTGTAATTTTAAGTTTAAAACATAAACAAGCTCTCTATTACCCCAGTTGTGCTAACACAATGTGGTTCTGGCACAGGCCTGTTTGGTTGAGTGAACCAACCAAACACCACATGAAAACTCACTGCAGATAGTGAATATAGATGGCTGAAGAGAAGGTGAATAAAGATATGCTTTCTTCCACTTTTACAACTACAGCTCCAAAAGAAGAGGAAGGGGAAAGGAAATCAGCTGATGAATTGCTTTTTAGTTATGTGATAGAAGGAAAGTAAATCTTTTATTTAGTGGTTATCCCCAACTTCTAACAGAGGACAGTACACTGTATCACTGCCAAACAGGAACTGAAGCAAGCAGAGGCATAATAGAACTGAATGAAAATGGAGAGACAAAAGATGGTTACATTGAAATTCTTCCAGGCTGAAAGCTTAGGATATTTAGCTGGTTTCCTATTCAACACAAAATATAGCTGCAGCTGCTGACCTTTAAAAATATACTGTACCTGAAGAATCCATAGAAGTTTGCTAGGACTGCAGGAAGTCTGGGAAAACTCTTAGCTCAATAATGTTATACTTTCTTGTTTTGCAAGACTCCTATCAAATCTTCTGGCTTGTAAGAGGAACTCCCATCATAAACCTCAAAGTCTGGTATGTTTTATCAGTAATAAACACTTCAGAAGGCTTATAAACTACAGGTTGTCCTGGACTACAGTACTTCTACTCAGATGAAAACAGCAGATGAGCTCATTCCACCTGCACTCTGAGCTGGATAGATGTGAGGCACCTTCAGCTCAAAGGTCAAACTGCCATGTTAAAACAACACCTGCTTGGACTAACAAACTCCAGTGAAAGGCTAATGAATAGGCCTCAGCAAGGCCCAGCCCTTCAGCATCTTTGATTCAAATTGTCCTCAAAGGAAGGATAAACTAATTCAAAAAATATTTTTCAGATTGGCACATGTTACACAACTTTTAAAATATGTACTTCATCAAATGAAAACAAATAAGACATATAGTAAAATTCCAATATTCACTTAGCTCTAAACTTCTTTCAGTTCTTAAAAATGAATTCTAATAGGAATCAGGACTTTTTGCTATGACCTGAAGATGTATGGACTTTTAGTGATTATTTATAAGTAATTTTTCTTGTGCCTGCTTGGGAACTCAGCTACAAAGGATGCATAGAATCAACTTCTCAGTCAACTTCCAAGAGATGAAAGACAAAATCAGAGTAGTAGTCTGTCTGCCCTAACAGCCTTTTCTTTTGCTAGAGGACGATTGTTTTTAATGTTGTTTAAATAATTTGTCCAACATCTGCTGACACCGTGGACTTTTTTCTTGTATATTCTGCATTCTAGTCCCTTCTCAGTGTACACCCTTGGATGCACACTAAGTCAGAAGTAGACTGGTCATGACAACAGAATGTCTTGAGAGACACTTACATGCTGGGGAGTGGCATTCAACTGCTCTAACTTCCAAATCTGACCTACTAAGCCCTAGACTTGTTCTACAGGCGAGGGAAAGAAAGAGGCACCATCTAAAAGGCCACACATCTCATTATAACTCACATGTCAGAAATAGTCAAGAGAAATCATCCTTTTAATCTACTTTAAAGGATGTTCAGGTTATCTAGCTCACATTTAATTTCCAGGCATCTAAATTAGGAATCACACAGCAGTGAAAAAATGAGAGCCCCATTTAAAAATAAGTGGTGGAAACATTTATTATATGGTAACTTAGTCCCAGTGGACAGCTGACATTTTTTCCATGTTGTTTGCTGTACTTTTTCAACTGACCTGTTTTTCTCCTTATTTACAGAGAATTTCCCAGACATGAACTATGTACATGTATAAATTATATATTATATTATATGTATATTGCTGCCAAGAGAAAATATCCACTAATACAAGAAGTAGTTCAGATCCTGCACAAGCAGATATTCAGGTCATGGTTGCATTTTATATTCAGAAAGCATCTAGCACATCAGGATTCTGAACTCAGCAAGGAACTGTGCTTGCTACTGCCATGTGCACAGTTAATACATAACTGAACAGGCACAGACACAGCATAAGAAGTCTCCCATCTCAGAAATACTGAGAAACATCTCCTCTTATCTCTTTGCTTGATCACAGTGACTGAAATCTAACAAATTTTTTTATTGAATTAGTGATTATGGTTCCAGTTCCAAAATTTGCATGAAAATAAACAAATTAAGAAGCAAGTGAAGTGACATACCTGTGGGGCATATCCAGGAGGCACATAAATAGTAGGCACTGAACCATTTGGGGACATCATTGGAACCTGAGCAGGACCTAAGTGGGTTACAGAAATATTCAGTACAGCACCATTTAATAATTTGAGAAAGCTGAAAGAACATAGTGAGCTGCAAAGTCTCTGTGAAAAATATACAAGATAACGTGGATAAACAAAGGCAATGAACTGTACAGATAAAATTACAGCAAAGGGCATTCTTTGAAATCTAAACAACAGTTGAACAAAACCAGAAACAAGCTAAAAAAAATCCCCAGCAAATATTTCTCCCATCTCTGTCAATAAGCTCACAGAAGAGCTCATGTAAAAACTCAACAGATGACAAACCACAAGAATTGCCCCAAGATGAAAAGACAATAGAAGAGACTATAAAACAGAAACAAACAAAAATATTTGAAACAAGCTGCTGAAACCAGATCCTATTCAGTTAAGAGTTACAAAGAAAATTACTTACAAAATGGTTGGTTTTCACTATGGTCTTATCAACTAAAGTAGCCTCAGTACCAAAGCAGTGGGAGGTGGCAAATGAGACTCCAACTTAAGGTCCCAGGGCAAAGCCAGTGTATTACCAACTAGTGAGTCTGCTCCAGCTAATGGGAAAAGTCAGGACACCATGGTGATCCTTGTACCACACAAACCAGAAAGAAAGGAGTTTACACACACTTAGATAAATATGACACAATGGGAAAGTGTTAAGGTGGCATTTGTAGATAAAGTATTGCCTAAAAAATCAGATACCTTCAAAGAACACAGGGATGCTGTCACACACTTGGATTGTCAAAAAGCTTTTAACAATGTCTCTCAAAGACTCTTAAAGAAGAAATGCTGCCTTTGGTTAAAAAGGGAAAAGGTCTTTCCATTAATAACTGACTGCAGAACAGGAAACTAAGAGAAGTAAACGATCAGCTTTTGAAGTTCTTTGAGTGACCAAGAAAAGAGTCCCACAGACACCTAAAGAACCTGTTCTGTGTATTAGACAAAGCTTCCAGAAAAGAAGATGAACAGCAAGGTGATAAATTGTTGCTATGCTCTCAGAGAGCTGTAAAGGATCTCACAGTACTCACTGATCAGATGACAAAAACCCAGAAGGAATAGTGTTGGTAAGTGCAAAGTGAAGCACCTGGATAAAACTGGGAGTGTTTCTCCACAGCAATAAGCCATAAATCAGATGTAAACAAACATACAATGCAGCTACAACATGGATTTCTAAAGAAATACCAGCCAAGTGCTGTTTAGTGGGATTCGCAGAAAGAAAGAGAACATTAAAAAATCATTACTAACAGAACAGGGAACAAGCAGAAAACATCATTATGCTGCGGTATAAATTCACGCTGTACCTCAAATCCTTGAGCAATGTGTTTGACTCCACCTTTCAAAAAGAACACACAGGACTAGAAAAGGACAAATAAAAATGTTTACAGTGGCTTTCCACCTGTTTATCAGGAAAAATTCAAGAGACCAGGATTCTTCCACCAGATGATGGTGAAAGGGCTGGTAGCAGAGAAACAGTAAAAGACCTATTTAAAAAAACCCTACAAATGGAAAAATAGATAATTTATAGTTTCTCATTTGCAAGAGCCAGAGATAGTAAACTAATTCATCAGGTAAGTTTTAAAACAGATAAGGGAATTTCTCATAAAATGCACAGCTGAATTGTCTAATTCCTTGCTTTAAGAACAGTGTATATAATAAAGATTAGGTTCAGTTTGGGAGAAGTAATCCATTAAAAGCCGTAAAAATTATAAGTACCACTTTTATTTCATGAACAAGGAAGTTTCTTCTGTGTGCCTGCCCTATCCTTATGCTGTCCTATTTAGTATTTGATACTGGCCTCTACCAGAGTGAGCACATTGGTACAGGCTCAAGAGGGACATCCTTATGTTACTGTGTTTTAAATACACAAAGGAACAAACACTGAATTTTAATAATGAAAGAAATACTGAAACACAATATAATTTGAACAAATTTTGTGACAAGACAAAATGTTGGAATTCAGACACCTTAAGCTGCATTCTGCAAATTTCCAATTCAGTCTATGGAAGCCACCAGAAGTACCAATCCAACTTAGTGCAGTTTCAGTAATACTTCTGAAAGGGCATTCATAGCTCCACCTTAATGTTTTTTTAAAACTTGTTAGGATCTTCAAATGGAAAGTACTAAGTAAATGCAAAGTACAGTAAATAAGATTAGCACACCTCATTCTGATACATATGAACTTGACAGAAAAATAAAGGTACCTCTGTCTGAAAGCAAAGAGCAGAGAAAAGCAATGAAAAGCACTCCTTAGAAAAGCAGCACACAATCCAACTTGATTGCATGTACTATAGGAACTCCTTTAGAATAAGACACAGAAGTTTGCAAACATGTTACCTAAAAAGAATCACAGCTTTATTATCAATAAAATGCTAACCCACAACAGGGGGAGGGGGTGAAGAGACTTTTTAAGAACAAGGTCTTTCAAGAATTATTCACTGAACTGGGCAACAGCGAAGAATATAAAGACTACAGTAAGCTGTAAACTGAGAACAGAACATTCTTCCAGTGTTTTTGCTCATCTGAAACTCAAAAATGTTTCAGCAAGTTTCTCCTGAGCATGAAGTACTAAAAAGAAATGAAAGTGAAGCAAATATCAGCAAGAGAAACTTAAAATAGTGCATTACCTTACAACAATAAATTCAGAAAGGTCAAAAATAATGGAAGCACATTTATTGTAAGTTGCCATTGAAATAAATAATGGTTTAGATTCTTACATAAGAAGGTGGATTTTATACAACTTGTATCTTGCATTGCTTACCTGCAGTTTTTCTACAATGAGTACCAAACACTGATATTTCCATTAAACTCACAATTTTAAACTATGTTATTTTCAAGTAAATGGAAAATTAAGACCACGTTTACTTGAACTTCTTACAGAACACCGTGTCCTTGGGGGATGACGAAACTCACATATGCAAGCGGTTTCTTTGAGAACTGGTGATTATCTGTGTTTGGCTTTTTTGTTTTGTTTTGCTTTAAGCATCTAGAGAATATTGTTTAACAACCTTTTTAAGGTTTACTTATTTAGCACTTTAATCTCTCTAACAAACACAGAGCAGTTATCTCCCATCCAGTACAAAGGTTGATCCACGAAGCCATTTTCTGTATACCATAATCTAGCAGTCACAAAAGTAAAGGCATAAATTGAATGTATGAACCTGAAGAAGTATTGCAGTGTTAGAATAGAGTCAAATCAGAAGTTTCAAAATTTGCATCCCATCTTTTGCACTTTAAAGTACCAGAATTAACGAAAATGTATTTGAATATTCAAGAACTCTAATTTACTTCTGATCAGATTTCCAAGTGGCTGTGAAATTAAATTTCTAGGCAGACATCCAAGAAAATGATAAGCATGGGACAAAAAGTTGCCACACTTCACAGGAGTTCTGAATGAACATTGTGTTTTACAGCAAGATGACTGATTTCTTGATAGGAAGCATATTACAACCTGCAAAATTTTATCTGAAGATGAAATTATAATACGCTATAAAAACATGTGTTTTTTTCTTTGCTAATGTGAAGATCTCAGCTCTCTTGTGGTGTAATACATTATAAGAGGAATTTTCATGTTTTTAGGTATTGGTTGGACTGCTGCATGACAAAATCAGTGTGCTTTACCATGAGGTGAGAGTTATCATAAAGTATCAGCAAACAGTATCAGGAATTCATGTTAAGGAAATATCTAATTTTCTATTGCACATAAATAGAACTGATTTAATCCAAATCACTGGATAATGGACGTTGATGACCTGATTGTTGGTAAGGGGAGGTCTCAAATCTTGGATTAATTTTCAGGTATACAAGTTCTCTTACACAGGAAGTGGAAAAGAAACATTGTGGGAGAGGAAACAAGCATATAACTGGTTTACTTTATTACTGAAAAATGTCTCATCAAATTCACTAACGGTTGATTCAATGGAACTGAACCCAAGATACATGTTTTACCACACTCTCAATTTATTACTGCCCTAAAATCCCACCAAGGAGGAATACCTCCTTCCCCTAGCAATAGCTGATGAACTTCTCCAACGTGTCTATTTGAGCAGACTATAAAAACCTCATTATGCTCATTACAGCCACCATAAGCATGCAGCAAAATTACCAGCGCTGCATCATCGCTAGGATCGTGACAAGCTTATCTAAACATAGTAACACCTGAAAACACCGCCACCGCTCGCCTAGCACATATACCATTTCTTTCTATTTCAACCGTGAAGCATCGCTCCATTTTAAGTGGCTCATAGAAGCCCCGGCAAAGGTGCACACACCGGATTCCCAGCGCCGGGACAGGGAATGCTCTTCCGGGGCACTCAGCGCCCGGCCCTGCGCTTCAGCACCCGGGTTCCTACGGCCTCCCCGAGCGGGGCGTCCTGCTCCCCTCACGGCTCCGGGGCCACCGCGGCCCCCGGGACCGCAGCCACCCGCCCTGCGAGAGCGCACCACCGACAGAGGGGCCTGGCAGCGCTCCGACTCCTGCACCGCAGATTTTTTATATTTTTTCCCCGGCCACTGCAGCTTTCCC
>VZRH01007890.1:775886-832650 GCA_013397555.1 Urocynchramus pylzowi | reverse complement strand
TCTCCGCGCCCTGCGCCCCGCCCCGCCCGCGCCGCCGCTTCAAGGGGCAGCGCCCCCGCGGACAGCCACGTCCTCTGCCGAACCGCTTTGTACTGTAATCTACCGCCTGTCACTGCCTGGTGTGATCCCAGTCATTCAGCTGAAAGCTTCTTCGTTAATTAGCACAATTAAGTGCTAAAGAATTACTTAGGCCCAGTCCTTCCAGAGGATTTTCCTTGAGCTGACCTGCTAATCAGTTTACACTTAAGAAAGGAGGTGCACAAACAGATCTGGTTGCAAACAAACACTTTCCGGCCCAGCTTTTGGAGAGCTGCAATGACTTTGATAGTAATCTATGTGGATACTGCGGCTCATGAACACTGCTATACTTAGCATTAGTCTAATGTGAACGGTGATGAATCACTGCTATCCCCAGGAGGAAATAGCATTCAGGATTTACTGCAGCACATTAGGTTAACTATGGCTCTATAACCGAACACCCACACTTTGACATCACACAGGCGATGATATGCATCACTGACGCAAGCACTGACAGGATCAAACACAAAGGCCACAGCAGCAGAAACAATAGAGCGCCAGCTGACGTAGCAGCACACCCCTCTAACACTGATGGGCTGCAGTAAATCAATAGTCCCAGATGCCACAAACAGTTGCACTACTCTGTCTTTTACATAAGGGCTAAGACTTCAAAGTTTTATTTTGGGTTCCCAACAGCTACAACTAATTAAAAAATCTACCAACAACAACCACCACCAACTGGTCTACATTTGTCTTTGTCTTGTATGCCGTGCATGGAGAATACTTCCAAATTAATACTTTCAGTTAACCTCAACATCTTTACACATACTAGGTGCAACATAATAAAAGCGAGTAATAAGAAAATAAGAAAGCAAATACAGAACTTACTGTTTGGCCTAAGCTGGAAAAGAAGCACAAGAAGGAACTGGGATCGCTGCAAGGACACAGGTGATCAGAAGACTTCAGCTGGCAATGCTCTCAATTTAATGTATCCCTTATGCTCTAAATTCATCCTGACAAACAATCCCTTCCCTTCCCCCATCCATCTGTCTACTTTTGCCACCAAGGCTGGGGAACAGCAGCTGACAAAGCCACAACATCAATTGAAATGTATTAACTGACTAGTGAAAAAAAAAAGGAAACCTATCAGTAGACAGCAGGCTGGCAAACAAAAGGAAAAACGGAAGGTAAAACATTATCATAGTTCCTTTCAAAAGTGGGGGGAGGGGGGGGGAAGCATCACTTTCTTTTACAGAGACTTTGGAATAATGGATAAAAGAGCAGAAAGCTATGAAGCCTAACTAGAGTATTTCTAAAGATTACATCCTAATGAGATCCTGATCTTTCCCATGAAACCACACATACATATTCACAAGAAAATCCTTTCTCAGGCAAAGCGCAGAGATGACAGGTTTCTATAGCACTTCATCACTAATGCAGCTATCAGTTTTCTTTTATAATGGCCTGATATACTTTCAAAGGAAAAAGGTGACAATGGTTTTTATGTTCAAATATTAAGAGTACTTTTATTTCACCTGTTTCTAAACAATGACCATGATGCAATTTTGTAATAAAAAAAGACTGCAATTCCATCCCTCTGAATAGCACAAACTTCATAACACAAAGTTACACTTGGGAATTTGCAGAAGAATGATTGTAGTAGTTTGAGATACTACAATAATAAGACTTTTTATACCTACTTTCTGAAGCAACTGAAACGTTTGTGACACAGTGTGACACAGTGACGAATTCTACTTCACTAAAAAAAGTAACATTGATTCAAAGATGTTAATGTGGCAATACAACACACACTTTGTACTATGCAGCCCAGGCTGTTAAATTACTCTGGTTATTTTGCCAGCTTAGGGCAATGATTTAGTAACTATATGGAAGAGTTACGTCAAAAAATTGTTCACTCCCTCACAGAGTTCCAATTTAAATATTGGGTAAAAATAAATATTAAATTAATATTAATATTATTAAATATTGCATAAATCGCTGCATTTCAGAGGAAGTCAAATATGATATACCACACAGAGAGGCTTTGATAAAAATGTTATTCTTAGCAGGAAAAATAATCTGCACTCATTCTAATCTAACTGCACTGCATATAGCTTAGCTTTTTCTTCAAGGAGAGCCCTATTTCCTAGCACTGATGCTGAGCAGTACAGATCTGCAACTTTTTCAGACTGAAATTTAATATTTGTGCAAGCTGCTTGATCATGTTGCACTTGATGCACAACATTCAGAATAATCTACAATTTAATCATCTAACTGTAGTTACCACTAGAGTTGGTGTTTTTCTAATCAGGTGGGTTTGGTTTTTCCCGCCTTATAGAACTGCAGACCAGGAAGTTAAAAAGTTAAGCACTGCTACTGACAGCTGCTTGTGGTTAAGAGTGAAAAGCACAAGTGAATCTCAACAGTTGGCAATTCTTGGTGTGTAGACAGTGTCTTCTACAAAAGACTGTGTTGATCCAGAGAAGACAGATCTTGGAAGGAACACGCATTAACTTCAACTCCCTCCCCCTGCCTGCCTGATTGTGCTAAGAATAGTATTACATAGTATAATTACTTGTAAAAGCCTTTTCATCATCCTGGTATTCAACTTATTACACTAATGAATTTTTTTTTACTTACCTGGCTACATTGGCTTGAAACTAGAAAGCAGAATTATCTGGCACATTCTGCTGTCTCAGCTGGCACCCAAAGAAGTCTCCTTTCCTATGTGCAAATTTCTTAACATTACTCCTTCTCAAATTATTATGCACACACACCCAAATATCTATGTATTATATATATATACACACACACACATATAATATACATAAAATTACTTGAATATGACTCACTGAATATTACTTATACAAATCTAATGTATTGATTAAGAAAATCAACAGCATTCATATAAATGCTGGAACAATTTTACCAGATTCTAAGGTAAGGTATTGTAAAATTATGGACAAGAGAGAAGAGTCCATGGATATAAAACAAAAAAAATCATCTGTTTGTGCAAACTGGGATTAATACATCATATACAGTGTGAGAAAACACAGGAAAAAGTAATATCAGAAAAGGCTGTCAAGAAGAAATTCAGTGTCCAACTCAAATTTTTATTTCTACCCAAGGCAGTCATCTCTAAAGACATACAATTGTGAGTCTCTGAAATCTACGAATAACAAGTACTTTCATTTGAAAATCTTTGGGTTGTCTAGGTTTTAATCTCATTATATAAATGAATACAATGCAGATTCATATTGCCCATTTAAAATAAAACCACACCAGAACAAAACTTATTATTATTATTGTTATAAACAGCTGAAATCCTCCTAGTATGTAAAAGAAATACAAAACACATCTTTCTTTAAAGGGACCAGTTTGGGAGTGATCATTCCTAACTAGATTATATAAAACTAAGTTAGTAGGATGTGGGATATTTCAGCTTTCCAGAAATCCCATAATCCAGGATTCTACATGATTTAGCAGACGAGGGAAAAAATATGTAAATCTAGAAAGACATTGGCTCCACCACTAGAGTTCAAGGGTGGAAAACCAGGGCTAAATCTTTTTCTCAGTATAAGGTAAAAAGTTAATGTCAACTGCTGATTTTAAAAAACCCTCCCACCTAACAGCTCTGTCTCACTGAAATTTTACTCTCTTAGACGTGGTTCTTGTATTAGGTGAGTCTGCTGTTCTGATCAGATAAAAAGATTATTTGCAATGATACTAAGCAATGGAAAGAGTTTGGTCCTACAGGCCTACCTCTCTTCACACTCACTGCATACAATTATTTTTATATCTCCATGTGAGGTGTTCACTTGAGTCCAGCAACAAAGTTTCTGGCAACGCTGTAGTTCCACAAACAAATGTTCAGATGTAGGTTTCTCAACCATGAAATAGATTTTGAAGTCACACTTTATTACACATTTCAAATCATGAGTGGAGAAAACAATCCATGAAGCTGACAATTCAAAAGATGACATCTGTGATGAGAAATCATTCTGTCATGCTACAAACTGTAGGGAACAAGACCCAGGCAAATTATACAGAATCATATGGCAAAAGAGAGACTTAAGACCAAATTGGAAACATCTGATGTCATACACCTTACACTTTGCAGCATCCAAAGCAAACACTTGGCTTCAGCAGCCTGATTCACTGGCTGCCTCCAGAGGACAAGTCTCTGCTTCTGCACATTCACCACAGCGTGCTCCTATTTAGGAGAGTGCTGTGAACAACCAACTAAGAAATAACCTGGGTCACTTCTGCTGGAGATGGACCACTAGAAACTGGAATGGAACACACTTAATTCATTTAATCCAAGAGCTCCTAAGTGGAAAATTCAGAGCCAGCCTTTAAAACAGGAAGTAGAACCCAGGACTTCCCCTAAATCATAGAGGAATCCCCATTACATAACAGAAAAAGGCAGCATGCTTTGCCATGTATTTTCACTCTAGATTTTTTTTTTCCTGAGGTGAAGATGCCCACCTCCAAAAGACAACAAAAGAAAAGGGCAACTGAGAATTTCCCAGAGCCTCACAGCTAAGGGACACTGCTGGAATCAGGGAGGTACTGGTTTAGATTCTGAGGTACTTGCAAAGCTCAGATTTTTTTCATTTGTGGGCAAGTGCTTTAAACAATTTCCTGCTGATGATACTGTTTGCATTTCAGAATAAACTTAATACAGCCCAAGTATACAAGCAGCTTTTCTTTTTGGAGAGACAGAAAGGCATAATTTATATACTGTTTCTATCCTGTCTCTGCTTTTGATGTCTGACTCCTGACTGTCCCCTGCAGCCTCGTGTTTTGTAGCATTAGAGGCATGTAGGGAATTCCAAGGTGGAAACAGGAGAAGCAATGGATTCAGCGTGCTTGCTAGGATTAAATAATTATTTAGTGGGTGACCTGGGCTGCATCTGAGACTTCTGCAGCTAAATCTAAGTTACAACGAAGGTGGAATCCAAGCATCTTAAAAATGACCCTTTGCAATCACAATTCTTCCAGTAGACATATTTTTCTCTGTCTTTTCACTAGTAACAAGATTATAAATGCAAATACAATAGGGGATGCTCTGAAGACAGTGGAAATAAAAGTTTGACTGAAAAACTACTGATCTTGAACATTCTTATAATTTCAACTGACATGATAAATACTTAAACATTTAGATTAAGATTTCTGGTTCTGCTATTGACTTAAGGTCCACATACAAGAATTTTCATGTCCAAAAAGCTTTGCAGAAATTTGATCTGAAATTAATTAACCTCAAACCAGAATACACATAAAAAAGGCTAAGCCTGACTGACATGATATTGTCAGTCAGATTTAGCAACACAGAAAGGTGCCATGCTTGCTGCAAACATCTGCAGCCTCTTCTGCAGTGAAATGCTTCTACTATTGCACAAATCCCTTAACACTATCAGCCAATTTGCACTACAAACCTCACATTTTATTGCTCAAAGTGATGTGAAAGTGGTTTTCAGGGTCTGCAATCTAACTAATAAAGACTTTAAAATCTGTATGTTTTAAACTTGTTTTGGAATTTGAAGTTTAAAATTTGATCTTTTTGGTGTTTTATGTGATAGACTCCTTGTATCTCCACAATGAACTCTTTACAGAACACTTAAAAGAGGCATTATTTTCTACAAATCCCAAGCAAGTTACCACATATGGGAAGCACGTAAGCTCAAATACTAAGAGTATCTATGACAAAGGCTTCTCTTGATAAAAAGCTTTCAGCAATGCTAATAAACATGCATTACCAGAAAGAAAGTATCTGGAAAAGCAGTAAGCTGGGACCAGAAACAAAGATAAGCCTATACCACTGCAGTCTTCTCTTCAAATTCAATTTGCTTTGTAACCAGATACCTTTTGGAAAGTAACACACCCACTGCTTTGGCATCCAAAATGAACCTGGAGCCAGAAAGAATGATGTAAGGAATCTACTTACCTGTGCCAAACAAGAGGCCAGGGATGAAACAGCTAACTTGGCTCAGACATATAACAACTGTCATTCCAAACCAGAAGAAAGGAAAAAAGACACATGCATACAGTGGAGTTCCTCACTATACATTATGTATGGATCAATATATTCCTCCATGAAGGAGCTGAGACAAGAAAATTGCTTAATAGCTGTAAAGTAAATGTGCCCTGTGTGCAGAAATCTTTTTATTGCTTCACTATTCTGGATGGAGAAGATGAAAATTTTCTGTTGTTGAAGCATAAGGGCTCAAGGCCTGAAAAACACTTCATGAATTAAGTCTATTCAACTGCAATTGCAATTTCATTCCTCTCCCCCATTATCATACATCAATATCCATCATGAATGGATTCTATGTAGAAGCATGAAGACCAATAGCAAAGCAGTTCTTTTATCCATATGTCTCCCCAATGGACTGCTCTTCTAGAGCACCACTCTCCTATGTAGCCAGGTTTCTTGTAATTATATAAAAGTATTTTACAGCCATTTGATAGCCAACTGGACTCTAGACTAACTCTGGCATTATTTTTTTTTTTTAAATCCCTGTTATTTTCTACCAAAAGTCATTTTTAGCCAAGCAAATAAAGCTCTTCTACTTTCTTTTTACATTTTCTCCTGAATAACCTAACAGTTCTTATTCAGAACACCTGGAGCCAGCTTCATTTCATCTTTCTTAAACATGAGTTATCAAATTACAGCTGAAATCTCAGAAAAATCCTGTAAACATCCCAAGCTATACTAACAGTAACTGTCCTGATGCATTTTATGATCACACTAAGCTTTACAGATACATGATACTGGAGATAATATTTATCTAGTGAGTCAAATAGATAGCTTGCCTGCTTCTTCTTCCTCCTCCTTATCAAGTTTCAAGTGAGATCCCCATCCATAATTTATTAATCTTATGCACAACCTTGCATTGTATATAACTGCATTTCACCCAGTTCAGGTTACCAATTAAAAACACACTCCTTTGGACAACTACTGCATGTTCTTGTTGATTGTTTACCACTTTTGGAATATGGATCTCCTGTGCCATTAGAGTTGTCTGGATGACCAGCTTTGCTGAAGTACCAAGTATTTCTAGAATGTCTTGTTAGCTGAAAGACACCTGAGTGCATTGATTACTGAGTGATTAAGGAGAAATATATTCACATCCTAGGCTGGCTGTGCATCATGCTTTAGCATTCAATCCTTTCCTATTTCATGCACAATTTAGAAACTTTAAAAAAAAAAAAAAAAAAAAAAAAAAAAAGGTTTTACTGAGTCTGCTGAAGTTCTTTGGAAATAGTGATCAAAAACATTCTGTGCTATGCTTTCAAGGGAACAGGCAACATGCAGGTATCTGGCCTCAAGATTCCACTGCATACCTGCAATTCTTTACACCTGCATTTTCTAGTCCTATCTGCTTCCCGCTGGCCCTCATATCTGCCAAAACTATATCCCAAATAGATGTAACCTTACCCAACATTAAGCCTCTTTTTCTCTGTGGAATGTTCCCAGGCACTTCAGACCTTTTTTCCAGCTCTCTAAAGCTGCACAGAAATGTTTACTGTACTACTTGCCCAGACCTAGCAGCACAGTAGCACCATACAAGAAGATGATCCAGCAACGTACATTGATGTGCTTCTGAAAAGAACTTCAAACCCAATACCCTTCTGTTCAACTGCTGTCACCAACATGAGATAGATTCTTTCCCATCAGAAATAATGGATCTGTTTTTCAGTTGAGAGGACAAGGCTCAGTAATGAAAAAAAAAATGACAACACACTGAAATTCTATGAACATAATGTACAATAGGAAAGCTATTGTGGAGAAATCAGTGCTCTGTATGGCATTTGAAAGACCTGACAGAGGATGAACAGAGAAAGCTGTGTGGGCATAATAACAATCTACTATGTGTCATATCTTTGCTGGAAAGTGATGCAAGGAAACTGTGATGTGAATACAGCTGCAATTAAAAGAAAAGATAGGGCATTTCCAAGGTACATTTTCCTCCTGATCATGCAATTTTCCTTTTCATAAGCATTAAAAGGGTGTAGTAAGCATAAAACCATATCTTTTACAAATATTTTATTGAAAATGCTACATACATATCATGTCAGATTTACAACCTGTGTAGAAATGCACTAACACACATGGACCACAAGTGAAAAAGTGATCAAACCATCAATAATTAATCTCAAAACCCTCATGCTTGACAGTGCTCTTGTATCCATTTGTAGTACAAATCAGGGAAATTAATGGAAGTTAGTCTCACACTAGCCAGTCCTCTGCACCTCTGATCAATATTTGTTGACATTAACTCTTATTTTTCAGCACTCTTCACAGTTTTAAAACTCATTCATGTTGGAAGAACTTTAACTGGCTCCAGTTGTTTAGACTGCCCTTGTAACTTACTAAATATTTTCACTCATTAATGCATTGCATAGCCACCAGATGCTCCCCAAAACTGCACCACCAGCAGTGGCAAACTCTATTGGGAGATAGCCACTCTGCTGCTGACCCCAATTCAGAAAAAAATTCTCTTTCAGAAAAAACACAGTTTAGCTTCTCAAATTCCCAAACTCACTTTGGGCTTTAGGCACCCCGAGGATCTGCCTGTAAGCTTTATTTGTACGAGCTATCACTTGAAAAGTAAGAGTAAAAAGTCATAAAAGATTTCAGATTTAACTGAATTTCAAATCTAAGTAAGAGTCAAAGTATCTTTTTTTTTTTTTTTTGTACCTCTAACAGAATCTGATCCAAAATCTTTGCTTGATCACAAAGCAAGAAACAAAATATAAAGTATATGGAAAGCATAACAAAAAGAATAAATGCAAACTTAAGTATGTGTCATAATTTTCCAAATCTGCCTGCTGCTTAAGAGCTTTGCTGAGATGTCTCTTGGCTGCATAAACCAAAAGAGTTAACTCTGTCCACAGAGTGGTGCCTTTCAGAGTACAAACTCTTCAAGTCCAAAGCAGCTGAGGATGCTACAAAATAACACTTCACTTAAATGCAATCTTTCAAGAGACAACTTGTTGGAAAAACAGAGAAGAGAAAGGCTGACCCCTCTCTGTGTATTAACTCCTTTTAAGAATTATTAATGAGCAATAATATTTATTACTGGTTTGGCATTTCTAGTTCTTACTGCAGCTCTTTCTTGAGCTGCCTTGAAAGGCACATCCATTAACCTCTGAACTGTAAAGATCATCCAAGGGAAACACATTATACACAGTATTTATGAAAATGGCCCATATATAGAGCATCCAAGAGAAAGGATAAGTCAAACTTTTGAGGAATGGGCTACTGGAAAAACAAATCGAGAACAAGCAAAGGAGATAAACCACACCCTCACTGAACAGCTGATTAATCAAAAGGGAAGGAAGGTGTTATAAGCTTCTCTAGAAGCTCCAGTACCATTAACCTGAGACCCATCTACAAATTAATGGATGCTATACAATCACTTGAAAAAATCTGAAGCTCTCTGAATGATGTCCTAGAGCACCTGCCCTAGACAATTGAGTTCTAGGACAACCAGAAAGCCCTTTGCAATGTGAGAAAGAGCTTCTCCCTGGCATAAAGAAACAAGAACAGCAGTGTGGATAGCTGTATTCACTTCCAGTGAATTTGGCCCTTCCAACTTTGAAACCTCTTATGACAACACTTTATTAATGGCTTTAAGTGGCTGAACTTACTTGTAACCAGTCTTTAATTCACATTACACAGGAGCTGTTTATATTTGTGCACAGCTAGCCTATATGTAATGACCTTGGTTATCTTCTGCCTCTTCTTCCTTTCCCTCATTTGGATAATAAACTGCTTTAGATGTAAAACAGATTGCTGCATGTCTGCAAAATGAAGAAGGGGAACTTATATTACCATGATTTTAAATAAAGTTGAAGAGTGACACGATCATGTAAGACATGCAAGCTGACAAAACCTCAGTCATTTCACAGTCAGTCAAAAAAAGACAGCTATTAATTTACTATTAATAACACATGCACAGCCACATCTATCGAGCCATGTGCTGCTGATTCCTCTTTTACTACAAAAAAAAAAAAAAAAAAAAAAAAAAAAAAAGCAAAACCAAGAACAGAGTTAAAAATCCCTGGATTCAAAGTTGCAGCATTTAGTAAGGTATTACATTCTTGCAAGAACAGACAACACATTAGCCTTATACAGGTGAAAATGAAGGAAGGGAAACTAACCTCCTGGGTACCCAGCAACTTTTGGCATCAGAGAAGGCACAGAGGCAGAGCAATGCCAGCTTGTAAGCTTGTTGGTGTGGTTGTGACAGCCTGGGCATGTATGAGGAACTGGCTTTGTTTTGAGGAATTCTGGAAAAACAATGGCCACATGAGCTGCTCCACAACTATGAAGACTGCTTTCCTTCCCAGTGTGTCTGCAACCCTTCACAACTACCAAGGGCCTGACAGTGGCAGTGGCACAAGATAAGGCAGCCATGACTACAAGTGGGCAAGAGTAAACCAAAATCAATTCAAAGCTATTTCTTATTTCTTCTATCACAGTAATTCTGTGATAGAAGTCTGAATAGTTTGACAGCTACAAGTATGCTTCAAAAATTCAGCAATACAACTTGAATTGCACAGGGTGGAACTATAAGGAACTCTCCTGAGGTCTCATCTAAAAATGCACAGCATTTTCCAACAAATGACACACCAGCCTGTATTCGTACCGTACATAGTTGTGAAAGAGGATCCAGCAAAAGTCCTTTATGCACAAAGTTCTAGCATTTCCATTTTCATGAAACCCAGTACAAAGTCAATTTATAAACACTGAATTTCTACAAAATAAAAGCACCATTTTTTAAAAATAATCAGATAATGAAATTAAGGAACTTCTTCCACTCTTTAATGTTAGCAATCTTCATGAATCTTTACTATTTCAGTTAATCAGATTGCATTCAGTTAAGATAAAGAAAATGCTATCAGTTTAAGTTATGCTAAATGTTTATACATTAAGTGAAAATACTAAGTAAAATGCCCACGGCTCTAATTTTTTTAAATTTAATTCAAACTGCTTACATTAGACAAACTTTCTACTTAGAGAAAACTACTATCTACTTCTACTTATTAGAAACCAAGAAGAGATCCTACCAGTTTTTTCCCCTTCTTTTCCCCCCATAAACCAAGTAATATAGGGCTATTTCTTTCCCATCAACAGCATAGTCAGAGAAGAAATCAGATTAACTGATTGCAGTGCCCTGGGAATATTATAATATTGCCAGACACAAACCTGTCAAGCCTAACATGCTTCATACAAGGCTCATCCAACTGATTCCAGGCTGAGGCAATAACAGCACCTGAATCTCAGCAGCTTGAGTTTATACTTCACAGCCTTGGGGGCTAGACCTGTCTGACTAGAGTAATGGAAACCAAGTTTTAGGGGCATTCTCCAGCTGCAACTTAGGGCTGTAAATTCATTCCCAACATGCACCTCCAAAACCCAGTACCATCCTTTTAAAATGTGGTGTTAGATGCTCATAGAAACGGATGAACTCAAAGAGTTCAGGTGCTTGAAGACAAAGACATTCACTGAGGGTACAACTGTGAATCAACACACCTAAATGAGGCACTTTCAGGATGTAGCCTTATTTATTTCAGCTTATAATAGCCAGGTTTTAGTTCCAAAATGGAGACATCTCATTTACGTATCTAAAATTATATGTCTGTGTGCAATTTAGGACTTTAAACTCCCATAATAGCAAGTGGAGACCTACTTGGTACAGACAGTGGAGCCTGGAGAGCTATTGAGTGCAAACTGATGTCAGCTGAAAAGCACTGAGTGCACTACACCTAGTGACTAAATCTTCACTAGTTTCAATGGGAGCTTAGATCCAAGGCCACATATAGAAACACACATTTAGACACCTAAAATTAGATGACTTCAGTATGCAGCTGAAGCACTGATATTTCAAACAAAATGTCTCCAGAACCTTCCTACAGTCAGGCTGAGCTTGCAGTGGGGAGATTGCAGTGTAGTCACAAAAAGGAATAAAGGAGAAGATTAAAGAATATACCCTTTATCAAATTAAAGAAGATACCCTTTATTCAGATCAGTTAATCTTCCCTTCTGAAGGGAAGATTAACTGATCTGAATATACCGGAAAATCAAACAGGAAAAGAAGAACCTGACTGAACTCTTTACAATGACTATAATACTTCATGGACTCCCATCTCAGAATGTATGAAATAAGATAGAACAAAAGTTAAAAAAAAATCTATTAGAAAAATGAGAAATAACCAAGGCAAAAAACATTGTCCATATAAAGATATTGACTTTCTTTAACACATTTTAAACAGAAATCAATGGCAGAAAACAATGTTTTTCCTAAGACAAACTACAATCAACATTTCAAGAGATATGAATTAATGCATTGCCTTTTTTTTTCTTTAATTTGCTACTGCAGAAGAGGATAAAACAAGTCTAGTTTGCTTTTCAATCAAACTTTTACCAAATTCAATTTGTTCTGGGAATAGAATGTTTTAGAAATCCAGTATTTATAACACTAACAAAGTAGGCACAACAGTAATGTGAGAGCTGCTCTGGCAGAAAAGCAGCATGATAAAGTAAGTTTTTCCAATAACAGCTTCTTGTGTCATCCCTGCCTGCTTCTTTAGTGGCTTGATGAGACTGGGACCACAAAGACCTGGTCAGTCATCAAAATTAATGGAGGACAAGGCCAGGCAGTTCCCAGAGAAGGCTGAGGGAGCTCTGTTATGAGGTTAATTCTCATGGTCACTCTCAGAGCAGAGAGAGGCCAATCTAAAGAACAGAATTCTGGATTGCTGTGTTTTATTCTTGTCAGGAGAATGAACTTGTTTTGCACTACTTTGAAATTTTCATTGAGTTAGCACAAATTTGAAAAACAGTCGTGACTCTAGAAGACTGCCTCTGCCCTACTGCAAGAGGGCCTGCAGAATCAAGGAGGAGTGTCTGAACCCAGCTTTACTTCAGCAGTTGTACTAGAAGAGCTGCAGCAGCAAGGCTTACAGGCAAGTTTTACCTGCCAGTAGTACTTGACTTAAGAACTGAACTTGTGCTATGTGTCAAAGTCAACACATGAGCATTCTACATGCACTGCAGTGAGGGCTTAAATCCATCATTATTTCTTTACCTTACCAGAAGGGTATTTGCCATATCTCAATCCAATTTTTAGGCTAACCTACCAGTAAAAGGTAGAATGGTTAAGTCTTCAACGGTATTTGCAAGGGCATTCATGCACCCTGTTTATCAATCTAAGCTATAAAAAGAGCAGCTCCTACTTAAAATTATTTTGGAATGAGACAGCTCCCAATCAAGCTGCTACAACCACGCTTTGTGACCACTTTCCCTCATCATCTTGTTTCAATACAAAATGGAATTATGTCTCCTCTACAGTCATACTCCCACATAGCTGGCCAATACTAATATTATTTTTAGTTTGAGTGCAGATACCTAGAAATAAAAAACAACTTTTAAAAAATTGTGTATATTGAAGGTTATTTCCAAAAAGTGGTGCTTTAGATTCAAGCTACTCCTATAGATTCAGCTCTGACCCTCTGCACAGACATCCTTAACCAAGAATTAATTAGCTGCAAATCATTGTAGCTTGCTCTGACCCCATATTTTCAGTTGATTTGTCTTAGCTTCCCTCAATGCCTTTTATAAAGGCCCTCTAAATACTTCCAGTGGAGATCCTAAAATTAATATGTAGAAAAGGAAGTTAATCTAAGTATCCATAGCAAGTTTCAGCCTTACATAATATCTTTAGTCTTTTACATAGAAGGAATGAAGATGACAACTGAAGTAATTTACCATTTAGGGTGAGGTTGTTTTGAGGGGTTTTTTAAATTTATTTTTTAATTAACTGATACATAAAACCTTACATCTGTTTTCAGAAGGCTACTGTGGAGAAAAGCTGCAAACCATCATTAAAGATGAAAAGGAAAGCAAATAAACTTACACATGTTGGTATGCAGCATTTCAGTATTTAGAAATGTGAAACACATAAATGGAAACAAGGATGAAAAATTAGTTTCTTCTCAGGCTACAGAAAGAAAAAGAGCACCCAGAGCAGCTTCTCTGGCTGGCTTCAGTAAGTTGTTCTTAATGGAAGCACGAAAAACCAAAGCACTAGATCTCTGTAATACACATCTGGGTTTACTTGGATGGGGTCCATTACTCGGGCTATTAAGCTACCTAGAAGACTAGATATGCTCTAGAAAAGAACTCTTGTTAATAGTGTTAGAGTTAATAGTAGAGAGCTGTGTATTTAAATAAACATTCTTTTATTCCTAAACTTTGCCCAGTGCTAATGTGGATACCGAGTAATTTAACAAACAAGATATGGTATTTCTAGAGGTGATGTCACCCTTTAAGTCTATAAATGTGACCACTACTGCAGTGCCAGGTATCTTTGTACATTATAAAATCACCACAGAATGACAGCACACACTTCCTCCACTTACCACAGTGGTTTAGGATTTGATAATAAGCTATGGTGGTCTTGTGAGGGAAGCATCTCCCAATGACCATTAGCAACTAACAAAGTCCCATTCTCAGGGGTCTGTGGCAACTCGTACAGAATTTATGATAGGTTTTTAACCACTTCCAATATTAAAATAAAACTCAACACCAAAGCATAAGATGATATTTGAACAAGATAAATGCATGGGGATTTACTTCAAATGTACTTAAATAGCAGTTACTTTCAGATTTTAAGATGCTCAGTCTTAAGATGCTCAGGCTGCTGTAACAGTATCTGTAAACAATCAAAACCACACCAAGCTTGACAGCAGAAAAGAGTAGAAAATAGATTAAAAGCTGCCCTGCAGAAAACTTGGGGATACTGGTGGATGAAAAACTAGACACAAGCTGGCAATGTGTACTTGCAGCCCAGACAGCCAACTGTATCTTGGGCTGCATCAAAGGCAGCATGTCCAGCAGGTGAGGGAGGTGATTCTCCTCCCACCTGGAGTCCCGGGTTCCTCAGCACAAGACAGACATGGACTTGAAGAGGGTCCAGAGAAGGGCCAAAAAAATGGTCAGAAGGTTGGAGCATTTTTCCTGTGAAGACAGGCTGAGAGAGTTGGGATTGTTCAGCCTAAAGAAGAGAAAATTACCTTATTGCAGCCTTTGATTATTATAAAGGGGTTTATAAAATAGATGAAGACTTTTTATCAGGGCATATTGTTATAGGTCAAGAGGCAGCATTTTAAACTGAAAGAGAGGAGGTTTAGATTGGATATAAGAAAGAAATTTCAATGAGGGTGGTGAGGCACTGTCACAGGTTGCCCAGAGAAGTTGTGGATGCCCTATCCCTGGAAGTATTCCAGGCCAGACAGGATGGGGCTCTCAGCAACCTGGTCTAGTGGAAGGTGTCCCTCCCCATGGCAGAGGGGTTGGAAGTAGATGACCACTGAAAGTCTCTTCCAACCCAAACCATTCTGTGATTCTGTAACAGTTTTATTCACAAAATATTCTGGGTAATAGACAGGTTTGGTTTTGCAAAGCTCATGCTGATCATAGAACAAACTAAAGTTTGTGTTTCACTACTGTAGTCTCAGAATTGATGCATCTTCTTTTCCTCTTGAATTCCTTGAAAACACTTTTCAGAAGAATTTTATTTCTTATTTCAAAGAGAAAAAATTAGGTTAAGCTTGCTTAACTTTTATCCCAGAGCCTAACCTTAATACCGATACTTCATTTAATTTCAAAGCATGAAGCATTTATGACTCATTCTAATTTACATAAGTCTTCTTATTCTATTATGAAAATGGCAATTTTCCTTTGCAGAGACATATAGAACATGGTCTCTCTTATTGTGTCAAGTAACATTTAATAGCCTTTAGCTGTAACTTGGGACTGTTACAAAATGTCCTCAAGATGAGTCATCTTCATTCATTTATTCTGCAATAGGAAGAATTCATGAATGAGTGATCTGCAGTAATTCACTTCTACAAAGAGAACCCATTCATACATTTTAAACCTGGTTTTCTGAATCACTGTAATGTAGCTGATTATTTCATATTAATAGAAGAAAATTTTGGCTTAAGGAAAGTTTCCACAGAAGTCTGTGTATTTCTAGTATATGGGAAAATTTTCATATATTTTCAAAAGAGGTCTTTTAAATAAACATTTTGGTCTAACACATGGTTAGACAGATATGTTCTTATCTATCTAACAAGGAATGTATGCTGTTTTTGTAAAGTTAGAGATCGAAAAATAGTTTAAATTGAAGCTGCATCAAGGGGGAGCACGAGCTGTCACTATCAGACAAATAACTAGGTAGGGAAAGAAAATATTGTATAATATCCAAAAAATATGGCCATTGGAAAACAGAAGTGCTCAATCAAGACTGTATTTAAGTCAAAATACAGACAACAGAAACCCAACTATGATCCAAGACTGCTAACTACAGAAATACAAAGTAACCATGCTTCTTATTCTACCGAAATAAAGAATAAAATACATGTTATTTTAATTCATTAAAAGGTCACCAACATAAAGGAATGGAATTCACCAAGGATCAAGGGTCCATTAACCATCACTGCCCTCCTGCCATCCTGAGGAGATTTAAAACCAGGAATTATTCTTAAAGAGTCTTTTCGCTCAATATTCTTCACTCAATATTCTACTGCCATGGAAGAGGACCACAGTAAGAAGCTGCTTCTCACTTAATGTAGTTCCAAACCAGGCAAAGCTTTACAGACCACCTTGAGAGCAGACATGTGGTAAGTCAGTACAAAGACCTGCATGCAAATGCAGCATTTTCTTCAGAAGCGTAGTTCACACAAAATGCATTGCGTGCTTCTCCTTTAATAAGTGCTTTAAGTTTTCATTACTTCATTTACTCAAGGACAGCTCTAAAGAGCCACTTTATCCACACCTCTCCTTTCTCCCGAAGAGACACTAACTCTCATCATTTTCAGGCTGAGAAATTTTACCCTACATACAGTGTTGCCAAAGTAAGGACAGTTCTCTTTAAAAATAGAATAGATGACAAGAACAGCATGAGGATTGACAGAGCATCTGAATGTTTCCAACAGGCAAATATTTGATGCAAAAAACCACAATTAACATTATGGTTATTAACAATCCACATTGACTTCAGCAGACAGCACAATACCAAGGTGAATTGACCAGCAATAAAGCACAAGAGAGATTTAGAATTATCCAAGGAAGTGTGACTTATCAAATCATTCAAACTAATGTATTTGGCTATCTTCACTGCTATCTGGGATCCATAAGCAGGTCACTACTTCTCAACCTCCACTCTTTCATTTTAGTACTATATTTACATAATTTCAATTTCTTTATATCATACATCACTGAAAAAACTGCATGTGTTCTTTGCAGAGACTTTTAAGTCAGAGAATTTAAGAGACTTTTAAGTCAGAGTCATCTTCATGCTTGCTTTCTAAAAATAAACATCTTTGTGCATTTATCCAAACCATTCTCATTATATATTTCTGCATCTATAACTATGATTTCACCTAACAACTGAGTGCATACAGTGAAGAAAAAATCAAGGAACTTATGTGAGCTTGTTTTCATTCTTACTTTCAAGACAATGCAAGACTCCTGCAGCTGTAACCCATTTTGCAGACTGATAATCCATTTTGTAGACAAGTCAAGGGCAAACTATGTTTGAGAAATTGTGACAGAACAAAAAAGGACCGATACCAAACTACTCTCTATAGTTTACACCATCTAAAATAGTTTATTTTATACAAATCTCTGCACAGAAAACCAAACAGCAGACACTCCTCATGAGCTGCAATACATATAATAAAAAAGGAACAGCATCAATTACTAAGGAATTTCTTCTTTAAGGCAGACAGATCCAATAACTCAAAAGGTAGAAAGATCCATTGGCATAGCACCCAAAAACACAGCAATGTCTCAGACCAGAAAAGCAACATTCAAAAGATCAGGTGCAACTCAGGTTTTGTATGAAGATTACTGAATTCACAGATATGAAAAAAACTTTATGCTCCCTATTTTGCTACCAACTATAATCCAAAATTTCATCTCCAGGAAGGGGGAAAGACAAGAAGAATATCTATGAGACAGGAGGTTTGCAAAAGCTGTGGTTCTAATTTGGGATGTAGTTTTCCAGCTTGCAGTGCCATTTTTCAGGGAAGTTGTAAAGACTGTACCTCAGTTTACACTTAGTGAGTCCCAGAAACAATAATCTAGTAACTTGCTCATGCTCACTTTCATATATAAAGTATGAAGAAATCCACAGCTGAATTAAATCACAATAGCAAGCTGCCTACTCCAAAAGCAAGAGGCACCAGGCAAGGATAAAAGCTGTACCATGGAAGGTTAGAACCATATCTGTAAGGATATAATGTTAATATTTTTGCAGTTCATTAAACAATTCTTGCTTTGAGACAATCATGCCAGGAAAGTGTCAATTCATTCTCCATCAGTAAGACCATTTGGTAAATCAAAAATTAGAACCAAACATGCAACACATGCCACTTCCCTCAGTATTTTGTGCAACAGAAGCAAAATACATATTATCTGTTCTTTAACTTGAATTGCAAGACAAAAATTTTTTTTCCCTCAGTACTGTCAAGTAATTATTACATATCATGTTTCCAATAAGCTGCATAGAATGGTGGGCTGCAACACTGATCCATTTGTGGCTCAAAGGATGCAAGAGTACCATGCAATCATCACAAAGTCTTGAAATATGGTGCTAACAGACATGTAAACTTTAAGAAATGTCAATATAAACTTAATTACCATCTAAGGCCTCCTTCGAATCAGTTGTTTTGTAGCCAAAAGACCTGCCTATGACACTGGAAAGCAGACCTTTCAGCTCTTCTCAGACTGGAAAGAGGGAAAGGAGCTGGAAAATATTTGCTTCAAATTCCCAGAACAGTATCTGTTGGAGCTAGGCCAACATCCAGAAAAAAAAAAAACCACAACCAAAAAAAACCCAAAACAAAACAAAAAAACAACAACAACAAAAAAACCAAAACCATAGGATGCACTGGCTCAGATAATGGCAAGCAAAAATGTGACCCCATAGCTGAATCTGTGGATACTCTCTTACAACACAGTAAAATGGTATTCTATGCAGCAGCAATAGCTGATGGCTCAGTTCTCACAGTACCTTCTAGATACACTTAACTGGTAGCTCTGGTCATTTGGGATAGAAAACAACATCCAAACTGACCATCGCGTAAGGGGAAGCTGTGCTTAGACAAAACATTTGTATTTTGAAGCTGCACTTGCTAGAACTCAGAAATAATGCCACTTGGCCCCTAGAGATAATGAGAAAATAGGTGGGATAACAAGCAGAGAAACAATGTCCACATGATAGCAAAGAATAAAAAAAAACCAAACTCAAGCCATATTAACAGGCTGAGCTTTTAATCTGAGGTCTGTGAAATAAATGAGCTTAGTCAAAAGTTGCTACAACAGCCTTTCCATGCTTGCTTTGCAGTCTGAAAATGTTCCTCCCTTCTCCTCCCCACAAAATTCAATTTCATCTAATATAACATAAGAAAAAGTACTTGGTTTATGGCAGTGAAATCTAAATCCCAATGATCCTTAGCACATAATCTTTTAGGTCTTTAAACAGCTCTTGTATTTAAAATAAATTCTGTCATTCTTTTAGTTTCACCACAAATTGCCTTCTATTATTCCTGATTCAGACTCAGAAAATAGGAAAATAAATTTATCAACTTTACCTGTAATGCACTGAAACTGTCCATCTTCTCTTCTTATTGTAAATGCTTCCCCTGGATTAACTTGCACAAGAATAACCTTAAAAATAAAAGAGTGTTTACAACCATTACACAGGAATATGTTACAGAAGTCTGGTATGTGCAAAAAAAAAAAAAAAAAAAAAAAAGGGGTTTTACTGGGAAAAAAACCGATTTTTTTTTCTGGTTAGTAATATATTATTTTTCACTTCACACTGTATTGCTGTCTTCATCCCACAGAGAAAGAGATGAGAGCAAGAACAAGCACAGATATTTTTAAACAAACATTTTTCAAAGAATGAAGGAGAGAATAACAACTAAGTAAAACAGTACCTGTACAAATTTTATTTTCTCAACTGCTTGGTATAATTAAAAAGCTATTTGTACAGCTTAAATTATTTCAACAAATTGCATTAACTTCAACATTAATCAAACCATTACGTAAACTTTCATAAGGAAGCCTAGAATTCCCAGTGCTTGACATCAACCACTTGACGAACGGTTTTCAGCACAAGGAAAATACTGTGTCATGTCCCTCTTCACATGACCCAAGTATATTTTTACGTTCATTAATGATAAAAAAATATTAGAAGTCATGACAAAGTAAGTGTACCAGATGCCCAGCATGAAACAGTATGTATAATTTTATTTGTGGAAAGCTGGTTATCCTAATTTTGTAAACCCAAGCAATGCAGAAATGACAGCAAAGCACACAGCAGCCAAAATAAACAGAGAAAGTCTGTACCAAAGCAGAAGCCTGTTACCATTTTAGATTTCTGTACTTTTATTTGAAACTTGTCCTTCCGTGAGGAAAAGAAGTTTGTTAATATGAGAAATCTAGCTTAAATTATGAAAAAAGGAGAAAAAAAAACAACTTTAAAGAGTAGAAAACCAGGTACATTTTATAATTTCCTTTCTGGACAGAACTTTCTTCAGTCTTGCTTGCACACATCTAAATAGAGCCCATGTCCTCCTCCCCCTACAAATCAGAAGGAAAAAAATCTTTATAAACGTAAGTCTTGAGCATTATGGCCAAAAATTTACTTTGTTAAATTGATAAAAGAAAATAAAATCTTTCATGTTTACAAAAACACAATCAACCAACCAAAACCCCCAGAACTGGAAACTTGAATATTGCTCATTTTAGGAATACTAGAGACAAAGGAAAGGATAAGAAAACGGCAGAAATCATATGAATTCCTCCCTTTCTGATGGAGCAATTTCACAAATTAAAGAAAATATGGCAAGTTCTAACACTAACATATTGATGAGATATGATAGACATTCACATTTTCAAGCTTGGGCTGTATGATTCAACACTGATTATCTCAGGTTTGAGCAAGCACTTTAAAAATACTATCTTGTTTCACATGTTTTTTCTAGAAGCTCTGGCTGTTTGAGAAAAAAAAACAATGAACTGTATCAATATTTACATTTTTATCATTTATTACATCTACCAGATCTGAATTGTGGCTCAATGTAAAATTCAGTTAGCATTCATTATATAATCCAAACAAGATGATTCTAGTAATAAATTTCAAAGAAGACTTAAAGATCTTCAGAAAATACTGTATTGCCAGAGTTTGTTTTGAAGTGTTTGAAGGTAGCATTTTAACAACTGGCTATCATCAGCTTCAGAAAGTGATAGAGGAGAGAAATAGAAATAGATGAGGTCTTACAGTTTCTTTCTTGGACTCCCCAAGCAGGCATAACTTTTTGAAGACATGTTTCATTGATATACTCTTCCCTTTGCTACGATTGAAAATTTTAGCTTGAAGCTTAGACTGGTATAAAAGTACCTAAAAGCTTCATGGTACACAAGAATGTCTCTCCATCTGTTATGTGTGGGCTGGATAGCTACATTTGCCCATCTCTTTTTGGCTGATTTAGGTGCCCAAACTCCTGGGAGGAGCCATTCTGGCTACAGCTGACATGTCAATCTGTACCATTCTCAGCTCAACACTCCTGGTTGCCATCATATGAATTGTGAGAAGCAGAAAAGCTTTAGGGTGATGGCTGGCCCCTGATTCCTGCTTTTAAAGTAACAGGCAATGTGGGTTGACTGGTATTCCCAGTTGTCCCTGTTTATTCTGTGTGAGTGCCTGAGGTTGGTAATCTGGGTAATAATGCTGTTGTAGGAACTTGCTGGCTTTCCTCCCCAGACCTCTTGCTGCAGGCCATCCAAACCTGAGGTCCAGCTGGCAGAGTGGATTTGAACATGGGAACACACACTCTGGCCCAGCTGCAGCAAGTGGGCCCTGTGCCTCCTGGCTTTGTGTTAAATCAGCTTCTCCTGTGTGAGCATCTTTGTTGCTCACTTCCCAGCTGCTCTGAGAAGCTAAAGGCTCAGCATGGCAGCCATGGTGCAACAGTGAGACAGGCACTGTTCTACAGCAGCAACAGGTCAACTGGTGTAGTCCAGCACTCAGGGTGCCATCAGATTTTCACATCCAACTGCCAATCCAAAGGGTGGGGAGACTCACCAACTTCATGCAGTTTAATTACATCTCAGTTCCCAGAAACAGGAAATAGAATGTTTTTTGTCAATGGACAATTAGCCCACTTGATGCCTGACTGTATTTCAGTGACTCCCGCTTTCAGCCTTGCTTTTACGTAGTGCATTCACATTTTTATTTTACAACTATTACAAGGTAGGCCGTGCATGCTGCCAAGTGTGCCAAAAGAGATTCTGAATCAGGGTTGAAATTTCAGAAGTTTCAAGAACTGCTGGCTTCAACAGTCTTTGTGTTGGGGCAGTGAATGATCAAAAGGGGTTTCTGGACCAACCTTATCACAGTTGAACCCCATGGAGTGATCACAGCTTTGAGAAGGGCATTTCTGACACTCTGCACCTCAGTAGATATGATCTGAAATAAGAAAAACTAAAGCTATGCACAGAGAGAGATTGGTACCTTTCTGGTCAGAAGGGATAGTACAAAAGACTGACAGTCACTCACAGGAATTTCCCCTTATCTAATGGAAGTCTGCAGCACATAATCAAGGATGCAAGAAAATTTCTTGAAAGGAAAAAGTAACATGGATTTTACATATCATCATGTTCTAGGTTAAAAAGAAAAAAAAAGAAAAATATACCTACAGGTTGCTTATTTATTGCTCTTTCATCTCATTTGAGGTGCCCTTGTGCAGGCTTGCACACCCCATCAGCCAATATGTTACTTCATGCACCCTGACATCAGTACTTCTGAAAACCAGGGCCTTAATCTTTCACACTGAATATTCTAGATCTTGACCTCCTTCCTATTCGGGCAAAACACTCAAATTGGCTTGAACTAAGAGAAAAGCTTTGTAAAAATCTGATGGTTCAGCCTCTCTTCCCATGCCTTAATCTTTTAGTGACAAATTCTGTTGCTTTACTCACAGCACCCGAAGTTCTGCTACCCAAAGGCTGACATGCATTCTACCCTTTGCCTGCTCCTCTAAGGTAACTATGATACTCAGAAAAAAAACCTCATTTGTGATGAGTCAGTCTCAGTGGGAAGCACCTTTAGCATGGGCACTTTTCAAGGGCTATTTCTCTTAGTAAATCAACAAAACACTAATTGAGAACTTCACAATCTTAACAAAATAATGTGAACATAGGATACTGAAGCCTTGATACAAGTCCTAGAATCATACAAGCACTCTTAAAGCATAACCAGCTATAATGAAACCTAATACAATTTAAAAGTGTAATTTCTGAATGCTATCAGAATTTTGACTTAATGTATTTTTGTCTCATTTTCTTAATGGCAATGTTAAGGCATCGCCATTAAGAAATAGGAGCATTAGGTCAACTAGCTCTATGTGATTTCCACTGTGACTATAAATTGTTTCCTTTAAACAGTTGTTTAATGATGATCCACATGACTTCAATACAGTTCCTGATGAAAAACAATACAAAATCTCTTTCCTGAGATTAACATACAAGTTGACAATACAAGAGTGCAGATACACATTTATGTTAAAAGCAGTTCTTGCATAAATAAAAAAGTGGCCACTGAATGGCTGAAGTTTTAAATACCTGTTAGTTTTAGAAGTGAAATTTCACACTTTTCAATGGTACTTAATATAGCGTACTTTAGAAAATAAATCCAAATCAAATGAGCAACATAGTAAGCTTTGTAGTAGTCTAATTTAATTGCCCAGATTGGCACAGACCTCCTTACAAAAAGCCTTCTAACAAAACTAATAATGCCATGTATTAGAAAGCTCAGTGTGTATTTCCTGAAACTGCTGTTTGAACTCAGGCAGAAGCTGAAGCCAAGCAAGAACATAGGAAATGACCTGATGGTCTGGGTCAGCAGCCCATCTAGCCAAGCACTTTGACTCTAGTATATCAACTGAGATGCTTTAAGGAGAATGTGTGAGCCAGGCCACTTTCTGCAGTCTATCTCTCTTACTGTCCATATGTTTTCCTAAACTCTTTAGAGTTCACTTACAATTTGAATTGCCTCCACAACCTCCTATGGCAGTAAGTTCCTGAAATTTTCTTTTTAGACATTTTAAAACCATCTCCTACTAATTACACGTTCCCTAGCTTCTCTGCTATGGGATTTGCTGCAAAACAGTACTGAATAAATTTTATCCACCTCCTTCAATATTTTTTAAGTCTTGGAAATTCCCATCTCCAGTCTGCAAACCAAGGGGTTATAATAATCCTCATCTCTCCTGGGAGAACTGCTACATTGCCTTGACCACATCAGTGATATCTAAAGCCACACCTACATTAGCAAAGCAAGCAGTACTTGGGAACACTCCCAGGTGCTGGAACAGTCACCTACAATAATGAATATGCTGTGGTAGTCCTGAGCATAACACAGATCCATACAGAACTGAAAACTGTTCCTGAGATCACTCTGACCAGGCAGTTTGCAAGAAAAGATTTACTAGAACTGACTTGTTTCATGACACAGTCTCAGTCTCCATGAACATTCGGAGCACATTTGAAGTACTAATATGTAAACAATTACTGACAGTATCCTGAAGAAGCACAACAATATTATGCCTTTTTGAAGGACTGAATAAGGGACACATTCTAGAGTGGTTTTGAAAATCTATTCTTCACCTTAAATGACAATTTGAGCTGGGCAGATGTGGCAAATAGATTTTTCAGAATACAATAATTCTCTCCCTAAAGAATTCCAAATTGAATATAATGTTATTGCAACTCAAGTAGTATAATCACATCCTACAGAGATATGTAACACTGACTTGCACATACTACCATTAACAGATACAATTATTTTAAAATTATTGTATCTTAAGATCTCATATAGGATTTATTACTACTTCAGCGTGAGCAGGATGAAAAGGATTTAGATCTTGCATCTAAACAATCAATGGAAGTACAAATGTTCAAAGAGAAGAATGATCAATGTTACTTATTTTTATTCAGTAAAACTCTTCACTATCTGCAAGAGAAAACACAGGATGTTTCTGCAGACTGAAGCAGGAAAGGAGTTTAATGTTTTTTTCAGGTCTTCAGCTTGTTTCTAACACAAAAGAAATGAACTTGATAAAAATGGCTGGAGTCATAAAGAAAGCCCTGTAAGAATTCAAGTAACAAAAGGTGGAAGGGAAAGCTGTGCAAGGCAGAGCTGCAGCCACCTTGACTCAGCAGACTGCTCCAAAGAAAGGAAAAACTTGAGGTCAAATGTTAACACTTACCTCCATAAAGGTCTAGAAGTAATTTTTATCAGCAAGAAGCAGAGGCTACAGAAGCCAAAATAAGATCCTTCGAGGTATTTCACTCTGCCAATATTGTCATGGCAGTGTCTTTCAAAAGCAAAACAGCAACAATACAAAATACAGCTGATTTGTATCTTACTAATCTTTGCCATTAGGTATACAGAACACTTTCATAAGCAACCTAAGATTTTGCTCGTGCCAGATGAATACACAGTTAACTTATTTCTTCATTGGAGCCCAGTGAGGGCAGAATGGAATTTAAAATACAGAGTTAGCTAATCTTGTTTTGGATATGTTTGTTTGCACACTAATTAAGGCCAAAAAGCCCATTAACTCCACTGAAATAACAATTAAAACCAACCCTTCATTCTGTAAGATGCGCACTTCTACAAGCTTCTCTACTTGAACGTCCATCCTCCTAACAGAAGTAGTGATGTACCAGGGGACTGACAGGTTTCAAAATAATTTCAGCTACCTGACAGAAAAGAAAGGCAGCATTAGACTTGTGGCACCATCACTAACATGTATTTACAATGCAACCTGAAGGAAAAAGCTTCCCTGGTACTTTCAGTGGGAAATAAGGTGACTAACTATAAATAGCCTTGCACAACTAATAACTGGTCTCTGTCAGGTGGTTATAAGAAAGATGGAAACATAAACCTATGGACATCATCATGAAATACTAATATCAAAATTGGATTCATCCTGAAAAGGACCCTAGATGAGGTGAAAGACTTGCAGAGCAGGAAAACAAAAACAGATTAGGACTAATCCCTAAGCATTAACATCTTCACTGTTTTAAGGCACCATCTTTCCATAGTGGAAACTGTAAACACAATTAGAAGTCCAAACTATTTCTGTCCCCGTGGAGGAAAAAAAAAAAGCTGATAAGTAAATAATGAAATAAATCAATGAACTCTAAAAGCTAACTTCAAAAGAGATCTCACAGCAAGTTTGACACATTTCTCTTTTGCTCACCATTATACATGTGCAAAAACAGGTCTCAAATAAAATTTAAAAGGCTAAAGAGCAAAGCTTCCTGCTCAAATAAACACGCACCATACAGTCAATCAAAAACTAGTACCTCAAAATTATTTTGCCATTTCTATCAATTATATACATGCAGTGGGCCTATAAGGCAAAAGAAATTTTATCTGATAAAAGATCTACATATTCAAAATATTAATAATAGTCTTAATTTATTGTTTAGGTTCTAAAAATTTGAATTTAGTCCAAAGTAAAATAAACCAAAACCACCAAAACCCAAGAAGCCCCACAACAAAACAACTCAATACCCAAACAACAAACGATTGTGTTTAGAAGTATGCTAGATACTCTTTCATACAGGCACAAAACAAAACAAATCCAGCATTAAGACATTTGTTAACCTTCTCCTTCACACTGCTCTATAAAGTTATGAGGATCTTCCTAATTTGAAGAAATTTAGCAGATCAGATTTGAGTAAGGTTTATGGAAGAGAGCTTAATTTACCCTTACCAAATCATAATGATCTTAAATATTACACATTTTAGAGCCAATGTTCAAATAATACCTGTATTTCTAACAGGACAGGACTGACTGAAACAGTTTCTGATTCTTCTAAGCCAGCATAAACATCAAGAGAATCAAGTCAGATACAATAAAACTTTGTTTACAAGTTTGGTATTTACAGCCAAATTTTCAAATCTTTTCTAGCACATAAAAAAATGCGTTTTCCAAATAAATGCTTTCATACCGAAACGCTTCTCTGTCTGTAAAAGAAGTTATTAGCAACTGAATGTAAAACATCATTTAAAAAATTTAACTTTCCTAATAATTATAGGTTTATTCCAAAACAGCTAAGTGTTAGCTGAAAAACTGAAACTATAATTTTAGAATTACTGGGATATGGGAGTAAAATTTTTGCATTTGAAATAAAGAAAAATAAATCATCAAGCTTGTTCTGTCTCCAGAATATCTTGGCTCTCAAACCCATCCTTCAGTACCAAGGACTATCAGCCTCCTGAAGGGGAAAAGAAAAAGGTTAAATTTTTTAATCCTGAGACAAAAGAAATCAAAATATACAAAACATTTGTGTCATGTGTGAAGTTGTGGGATAAGCCCACGTGAGAACTGGCACTCTGCTCTCTCCATAGGTTAGCATTGCCTATAGTCACAAAGGCAAGAAAACCAAAGGAACCAGACTGAATTTCAGTGTAAAAGGGCACTTTGAATGCTTCTCTCCCCAGCCACTCACCACCTCATTCTGAAGGGGAAAGGAACTGAAAGGGTTACTTTGTATCTTCCTCTAAAAGAAGTTAGAAACGATTAGTGAATTCACATATTTTTCCAGAATGAGTGAAATCTGGGACAAATTTTCCAACCAAGTTAAAAGCCTCTGAACATATATAACTAGAATGGTAACAGATCTACCACTAAATATATCATAAACAAGCAAACAAAGAAAGCAATCCTTTAGCAACAAAGGCAATTCCTAGCCTGGCATACACATTGAAATACCAAAAAATACGGGAAGTAAGATGTGAAGGAAAAAGTGGAGGGGGGAAGGAAGCTAGAACATGGTACAATAATTTTAGTCGTTGTTAATATTTAACATATAACATGAAGAAGTAAGAGTATGTTACATTACAAACTGTGGTTAAAGCACACTTAAATGTAACTTTATATTAAGAGACTGCTCCTGTACAACAAGGAAGATTACAAGTTGGAGCAAAACAGTATTACTAAAAAGCAGAGTTCTGTTTTTCCTTCATTCTGGAGTGGTTTTGGGGAATGTGTGTGGTTTTTGGGGTTATGGGGCATTTCGAGGCTTTTTTCTACAAACAAACTTCCAAAAAACAAGAGGGTAAAGTGTTCCAAAATGTTTGCTTGGACATTTAAAACTGTAATTTAAAGATAATAGAATCACAAACCCTTTCTATACTAGCAGAAACAATACTGTTTTCTGAGATGTTTTAATAGGAAAGAGAAGTGTTTCAGGCTTGGGTTTTTTTTTTTTTTTTTGTTTTATTATTAATCTTAAAACATCTATATTTAGCATTATATGGTTACAGGTGCTGAGTCAGTAGCAAAAGATTGTCAACAATCACAAACAATGGAAAGACTTCACCAAAATCATATTTCTAAATGCACTGCTAATACAAATCAACATGAAAAAAAAAATACAGCAGTGGTTTGTCTAAAAATACTGCAACTGAAATTAGCTCAGCAGTACTCATGAGAAGATTTACACCCAAAAGGACAAAGGTAGAACAATTTTTGAATATTTTTTAAATTTAGGAAGACATCGTAGCTAATACTCTTGGTCATTCTGACTTCAAAAAAATTTAAAACACTGAACCTGTTAAGAGGGTGGTACAGCCAAGCTCTTTGTAAGATGTACGCTGTATCTTTAACAATCTGTCTGCAACAAGGTTATAAAAGGGTGTATTTCTAGAAAAGACACAACTTCCAGGCAGAGCCACATTTATGCTCTGTCATTAGGGCACGTATTCAGAACAATTACATTTTTCTCCACTAACAGTTGCAATCCAGATGTTAACTAGTGACATGCTTTATCTCATAACCCATTTCAAAAGCCTTAGCACTTTGACTTACTGTTGCTCGCATCCTTTTATTTCTCTCATTCAACTGGTGCTACCACAGTGACAAAGGATGAAGGAAGATTCAACAGGCACCACGCCGGCTGCTCCAGTCTGTTCCATTCACTCAGTACTGAGGTAATCTTCGGGAAGTGTGGAACACTGCCCCCCCTCCTGTGAACAGGGCACCTAAACCTGAACGCCACGCAGGAGGATCTCCCTTCACCTTCCTCTGTAGCTGTGCATCCACCAAGCATGTGGAGGCAGGATGTGAAAGGTAGATCAATTAACAATATAGTCAGCGATACCTACCTCAAGCCTTCCTTCCTATCAAATTAGCCAACGTACAGTGAGCTTCCTGCTGTACATGAATGTATCATGTCACCATAGCAACTAAATCAACAAATAGCTGCTGCAGCATCTGCTTCTGGATCATCTAACGTCAGTCAACAGAAGGTTCGGGTTTAAGAGAACAAAGCTTCCAAATATATGCTGTTTTATAACTGCATTTTTAATTTAGCCTCCTGATTCCCAGATAGGAAATACTAACTCAGGATGAACCAACTTCTGACTTTATAATCTGTGATACAGTTTATGACTTCATTTCTCAAGTAAGCCAGAAAGAAGGGAGGAAAAAATACTCCGTAAAAGAATAAAAAGAAACAGCAAAGAAATAATCAACTGGATTCTAATGCACTCTCTCAAACACTGTGCTACTTTATACCATGCATTTACTAAGAGACATGAAAAGAAAGAAGTACGTTTCTGAACTTTGTTTTATAATTTACCTATGTCTCCCCTAAATAATACTATAGACAGAAATACCTTTTATTAAATATTAATGTTAAAGACATTTCAGATAGCTGACAAAGATGGTTTCCCTCTATTAGTCTCCAGTTCAGAGCTAAACTGAAAACACCCAGTATTGTTTTCTGGCAACCTCACATCTGTGGTTTTTAATCCCAACAACAGCAGGGGACCACTGGCACACCCTCACCTGAAGAAGTTACACAGAGCAAAACACACATTTCTCTCTTCTTGTGAGAAATTACTTCAAATACCACTTATGCAACTACCGGTTTAAGTCCTAACCCATATGCAGACAAGATACAGAAAACTGCTTTGAAATTGCCTTGGTATTCGGAATGCAAACAACACGAGATTACAGATTAAATGTCATCTAAGGTATAAAAAATTCTAACATTACTAAAATCTAAGGTCTTCAAAGGTAATAAATAAGTGTACAAAGACACAGTCACTTATGTAAAAGGACTCAAAGCTACAGCCTACTTACAATGAAAAAAAGGGACTTTCTTTTAACTTCAAGTCATATTCCTAACATTTAATCAGCATGAAATTATTTACCAAGTTAAAAAAACTTTCTTGGCAAAAAGTATCGGTTATTCATACCCAGTATAATTTTATTATTAAAACCACCTACTTTTAGTTTTCAAAGCAGATGTTTTTCCACCCATCTTTTGTTACAAGGAAAATCATTACATCTAGCTTGGCTGCACAGAGTGTGGTCCAGTGAGCAAGGAAAACTAGACACAGACTCAAGATACTAACACTGCTGTGGCTCCCATAGTGACTTATTGTGATTTGTGCCTTTGTCACCTCACCTGTGCCAGAGTTCCCATTTGTAGGGCTAGTCCAACAGTATTTTAAATTCCTACATGCTACTGGATCAAAGAATACTGCAAGACTTGAGTGTTTTTATTCATTAGAGGCACAGAAATTGCCAGATGGAATCACATCTGTGGTCGAGCTAAGGTGATGTCAATTACAAACATAGCACAAGTTGTTTTTCCACTGACTGTATGTTCAAAATCTGCTGCTTGTATCATAACAAGGCTAATGAGGCTATGAACTACTCTTTTCCATAATCAAGCCCACTATCGCTTAAAAAACATATTAAATGGAAAAATGCAAAAGATCTATGTAACAAGCTTATATGATTATTAAATAGGAACTCCTGACATCAGTAATAAAAGCAAAATGAAAACAGTACCTTAAATTGTTTTAAATTGACAAAGGCTTATGAATTTCATGGTCATGAAGTGTTACTTCCAAGTACCTCTTTCTTGAAGTCATCTTTCAAAAGACCTTTCTGCCTCCCATCTTTTTTTAAACTTAATAAAAGCTTCCTCTCTCTACATGTACATTGGCTAGTAATCAATAAAGTATTTTGAAAACTTTAGATTAAGCTTTGTACCACATCAATTCATAGCAGACTCAGCACACAACATTTCCATGTTATCTATAAGGAAATGTTAGAATTTTCTTTTTTTCCTCAAATGACTTTCTGGTTTTGGTATCAATGACAGACAAAACAGGCTTCCCACCATTATTTATAGAAGCGTTCTATAGACTTTGATCTTTGTCCAAGTAACGTGATGCAACACTCTTAAACACCAAAGTTCTAAGTCTTCTATTTTCCACTGTATTTTTTTGAGCAAATGTAGTTTGCTCCAGTTTACAGGTTTCCCGTGACTAGACAATTCCCTACCCCAGCATCTGCTAGTACTGACTATGAGGATCTAACTGCTCTAGAGATGGAGTTTAAAACTTGCTCCATGAAGATGAGTAAAGATATGGGCAGTAAAGGGCATTAACAAATCCTGGGTTTCAGGATGAGGGAGGAAAGCCATACAGAATTAATTGTTACATCATACGTTGCAATAGCAATTTACATGCTTGGGATTTTGAGAAAAACAAATACAATCCAAACGATTTCAGCTTACACAGACAGTAGCTGTATATTTGGAAAAAAGTGAATGAAAGAAGCCATCTTTCCAGTGACATGCTTCCAAAGCCTGTATTTTCAGAGGACAGACCAAGCAACTCTGCATCAATTTTCTAAAAGGCAGCTGACAGATAATAAAAATCAGTAAACATTTAATCTTTAACCATTGCTACAAGACACTGTCAGCACCACAGACTGCACTAAGATGACTGAATGTCCCTAGAAGCAACTGGAAACAGGGAGATTGGAAAGATGCTGAGACTGTTTATTGGCACTGACATTCAAAAACTACAGATGTCAATAAACTTTCATTACTCTTTGTAGAAAGGCAGGCTGGAAAGATCCAAGAATTGGTGAATTTTTTTTTCTAGAAAACAAATTTATTGATGAAAAGTTTTTAAATTCTTACTGTATTTGTGTTTCTCCCCCTTCTTTTCACGTAGAAGATGACCAGTTTAAAAAGCTGACTACTGAGAAGGGGAGGCAAAGATGATTTCTAGCCTTGTTTTGTAAAAATACAAAGTTTTTTGAGAAGAACCAGTAAAAGATAAATGTTAAATTTTGCACTGAATGTCAATGATAAAGGTTCAAGACTTGTTAGTGTCCACACATAACAGTGCCAATCAGTATACGTTCCAAAAATGTCTGTCTCACTCTTTAGTGTTAAGAAATAATTACAATTTTGATCCACTTCCTTCTTCTCTGTCTCTTCTCTTTTGCATTCTCACAGCTTGCCTAAGCAAAGTTTTATTTGCTTCATTTACAGCAAACCCAATCTGTCTCATCAGCATTGACACAGTTTGTGGTTAGCAGATAGTGCACAGAAAATTTGCTGTTTAGAATAATACCACTATTATATCTTATTTAAATTAGCAAAAGTATAAACATAAGGATAACAGCAGTGTTTCAAGGAATCTGGATAATGCAACAGACAAACATTTGGGCTCCAAAGTTTTAAGCTAATCCATGTTTACAGGGAATTAGAAGGAAGCAGTGTTAGGGGCAGTCACTGAGCTCTGGAACTTTCTGAGGCATCTGGTCATGGCCATTGGTTAGACACATCAACCTCTAAAAATAAAAACTGTAATACTTCAATCAGATCATTCTCATTTCATGATTTGTTGTTTGAAGTCCCTAGGAATTCAGCTTCACAATGCTAAGCGGAAGTGAATGAGAGACAGAGCTCACACTGCACAGCAAACAGGCAGCAAGGGCCAACTGAGGTTTCAGCTGATGCTTCACAGGGGCTAGTGCCCTCACAAAGCATCTTCCCTGATCAATCTGCCTATTTGCAACAGTCCAAACGTATTATGGACTAGAAGAGAATTTTATATTTCCCAACATTGCTTCTGACAGCTCAGATTCTTGCTTGCTGATATACCAAGTTAAAAGCCCATAATATTTAAGACTGATGTATGTGTTTAACTTTTTTACCCTAAATACAGTATAAAAGGAAGCACCAAAGGAAGAACAGTGTTTTCTAGTTATTAAAAAGAGCATTTGCTTAAAAAAAAAAAAGTTAAGAATTTCAGTATCACTTCTAAAGTAGCATTTTTTACCCCAAAGAAGTACCCTATATACCCAGTTTTGTGTAAATATGGGCACCACTGTATATCAAAACACTGTGAAAATACAAACTTGAGCTGGAAGAAAAATTAAACGATATATCTCAATTAGATCAGATTGGAATGACTTAGTCAATAAGGGCTTGGTGGAAGAAATCTCTACAATCCCAATGCTTACCCATGTATTTTATCCTCTGCTTCAAAAAGAGAGGGAGAAAAAACAAAGCCAACTGCCATTTTTTGCTATAGTATGTAAACTATAGTCTAAGTCTAGCTGTTTCTAGAGAATGTCATTCTGGCTACTCTATTCTGTAAGATACAGAGGGCTCACAGACTTTACCCAGTTATGGCAAAGTCTCAATCTCTAGGAAATAGAACATGACAGACTATTAAAGTTGGAAGGGGCCTATGGTGATCATCTAGTCCAACTGCCTGACTGATTAAGGGCTGACCAAGCTGATGTTAAGGGCATTGTCCAAATGCCTCTTAAAATACTGTCAGGTTTGGGACTTTAGCCACAACTCCAGAAAGCCTGTTCCAGCATTTGACCACTGTCGCAGTAAATAAATGCTTCCTAGGGAAAAGACAGGTTTCAGCTAGCAGAGGATGTACCTCAGACAACTTATTTGCCAGGTGTGTAATTCTCATGTATTTTAAGAGTGGATTTAAGGAAACATAGGTAAGCACTTGGGGTGACTTGGTAGGTCTTGGAGTCTGGCATTCAAGTCATGGTTTACTCAGCATTAAGCACTCCACAGCACAGAGGAGGGGAGAGATGGGGACATGCCTGGGTCCCAGACACTGTTCAGGCATAACTATACCCTTCCAAACCTTATTGATTGATCTGAGCACACAGACCCAGCAGCCAGAGCCATTTGCAACAGACTGCACAGAAAAACCAAGCTACCTCAATGCATATAGCTCTAGGTAATTTGCACCTTCTCACCTCATAAAAAAAGAGAGAGAACAAAAAAGTACAGATCTTTAGTCACCTTCATACACCACGAAAGGCATCATCTTCTGGACATGCTTATTTCTCCCCATTGACTGTATTAGCAACCTACAGTGACTAACTGACTTCAAATTCAATTTTCATGTCATCCAATTTTCCCAAATGTCAGTTTCTGAACAGATTAATTCAACAGGGTCTGAATGCCTCAAGTATCTTGGGAGGAATCCACTGTATCAGAGACCAAAATTAATCTAGGATTCATATCATGCACATGAAAACAGACATTTTAGAGAGAAAGGGCGATTACTGAAAAGTTTTATGAGGATACTTCATTCCACGAATTTTCATACCAAATAGAAACAGAAAAGGCTATGAACTATACAGCCTTCACTCTTGTTTCTACATTTATTTTCAAACAGAAAATATTAAAATAAACATATCTGAATGGTAGTATAAATTGTGCAATAAATCTGGTGTTGCTTTCTTCTCAACAAAAGCAGCAGAGCATTCATACATTACTATACATCAAAGAATTTTGAATCCTCACTTTCTGCTGAGGATGATGGCTTCTACGAAATTTAAAGCAAGTTTTCAATGCACCTGCAATCAAGGATACAGTTTAAATAAATTGGAAAAAATTCTGATCTCTCAGGCAAAAAGTTTACAATTAATAAGGAAAAACTTCACCCTGACTAACTAAAAAAACATTATTAAGTCAGATAGAGGAAGGCTCTACTAACCCTGAGTCATCAAAAAGCACATATTTTTAGTATTTTTAGCTTTTCTTTGTGATTTTTTTTTTAATCATAGCCAACAGCCAATTAAAAACTTCCATGGAAAAGATTCTTCTGTATACAGAATGTCTCATATAAGTTTGATTATGTATTTTGCAGTGATGGTTGCTACATAAAAGTACTAATCAATCCTGGGGAAAAATACAGCTTGATAATGAGGTTCCATAAGCTGGCACTGAAGCACTGCATGCCTGAGAGTTCCAATGGTTCCAATGAACACACTTCTGCTGTGCTTCAGTGCCATGAAGTCACTGAAGAATGGAAGAATAATTGTCAACTAAAACAAACTTCAATGAACCTCCAAAATGAGAAATTAGACCTGCTAATTCAATAGAGCCAAAGGGGAAGTACGAGGAAAAAAAAAAAAAAGGCAAAAAGGACAGAAGCAGCTATGCACATACCCTGTGTTCTGTGAAATTAAAGCATAGATAAAAGAAAGGAAAAGAGCACAATATGGAAAGTGATGGAAAGTGAGAACAGTTATAACACTATATGTTGTTAAACAACTTTTAACACGGATTTTTTTTTTTCTTGTTGAGGAAAAAGATCATGAAACATATTGCAGTTCTAGGCTTGATTTTCAGTAGCAAGGCAAAACTAAAGCAAGCTGGAACTTGATAATGTACCATATGGTTTTCAGAAGCAGAAGTGCCAGAACAAAAACCTAGGAAACTCATTTAGCAATCTATTCTAGATTTATATTTCCCAACACTATCTTCACCATTATATTTTGCTGTAATGCCACATTTGTAAACAACTGGAAAGCCAAAAAAGGGGATTACTTAATTTGTTTTATAGCCATCTATTACTCTGCTGACTGAAGGCATCCTCCTATGACAACAGGTTAATAATAACAACTTTAATATCAGAGGTTTAAATATTTAAAGAATAAATTGGTTTTAGAAACACTAAATTGTAGATTTGATGTTAAATACCTACTTAAACCCACACGCAATATACACACGCAGTACACATATATACACACAGAGTGGGATTTTTGGAAAACTCACCAACATCTCAACTCAATGAAATCTGGAGGACAAGCATCCAACCTCCCAAGCTAGAAGCGTTACTTTACCCCTATACCTTGCCAAGAAATAAAGTAAACTAAAGGTCAAACACGGTGTCCCATTCCCCAGAGAAAAGGAAATGGTTAACATGTACTGTGCTACTTTGAGAGTGCTATCTATATTTTCTGGTAATGAAGGACACATAGGTCATACAGGAATGTCTCACTTTGCAACTGCTAGCTTTAGTGGGAAGGTACTGTGCAGGTCCAAAACTCCAGGGCTGCTGCATACTTGTGTCAGCAGTTTACTGATTTGTTTTGGAATAGCACTGAGTGCTGTAGCAACTTTCCAAAACAATTTAACATCAGTGTGTTAAAGTAGTTTGAACTCTTGCCTCTTCTTTTCCTCTCCTTCCACCAAATCAGGACTCACATAATCAAGCACATCCTTCCTGTCCAGACTCAGCAACAATCACTAAAGCATCACTGCACTAGTTACCCTTATGTGAAAAACCCTCAAGCACTACTGTCCTCATACCATGCCTTCCCAGTTTCACTTGGTTTCTATCAACTCCTATAGATCTGCTTCATTCTCCATCTACAACCTTACTCAGCATCAAGACATAAGAAGTATGGTACATCATCCCCTCATGCTGAACACAGAGACAGGAAGGTGTAAAAACAAGCAGTACTTCTGTGCTTAACAGAGGAGGAGGAGCCAGCAGGCTTGGTCTTAGCTTTTTCTTTTCACTGGTTTTATCCCATGAAACTAACAGTAGTCCCTTGTTCTGTGGGACAGAGAACCAGGCAATCTCCCACAACAGCACTGAGTGACATACAAACATCCACACAGTGTAAGCTCTCCATGTTTTCTGACTGAACACTCACACATTCCTCTAACTTTGTGGATTGTTTTGTTTTAAAACATGGTGGAAAGTTACAGCTTTAACCTGATCAGACACTTCCACTGTTTGAAGCATATGACCTTTCATCTTAACATGTTCAAATATTTGTACTGCTATTTCCCATTTACACTGCTAGCAGAACTTCAAGTATTTGAAACAGATTATCTTGAAGATATGAACTGTTCCAGAAAAGTACGGAATGGTGTGTATCCATCTGGTAACTCAGTTATGCAGTATAAACAATCTAAGTCACCATAACTACAAGAGTTAATTCTGGTAAAATGTAAGAAGGGGTGAATTGATTTAAAAAATCTTCAGATGTTCTATAGCTGAATAAAAACTTTCAATTTTAGTATACAGTTATCTAGTCTAACATAGACAACATCGACATAGAAGCAAAATAATTAAATAAAGAATCTTCTACTGATTTTCAGAAGCAAAATACCTAAATAACAAATTTTCTACTGGTTTTCAATACCTTTTCAGTCAGGACTGACTAAAGCTAATTAATTCAGCTACAGACCAACTTATACACTATGAATATAGAAGAAAATATCTATTTCTTTCCATGGACAAAACAGCTCTGAATTTTGATTGCAAGAACACAAATCTTGCCAGCTCTTAACAGGTTAAGTTATATTTTATGCAATGTTATGAAACACCAATGTTGTTACGAAAGGAACTGGAGAAGTACTTTTCATACATCAAGGACGTAACCACTACAAAATGTATGTACTGTAGCTAAGTAAAAAGACTTCCAGAAAAATTAGTAACTCCATCATAAAGGCAAGTCTTCTTCCTTCTTATAGTTTCAAAGTTCAAGGGAAAACAAAGGAATACAATGAACTATTATTCAGGTTTAAAATATTTTTTAAAAAATATGAAGAAGACTCAACACTACAGTGTTTTGTCTTGAATACATCATACTTTCAAATGCAGTATCTATCCCTTTCATGAGTACCATATAAAACAAACACACATGATTTTAAGACTGTTATAAATAAACAAGCAACCACCTGACCTTGCTGCAGCCTAAGTCTTAACTGGGCAACCTTGACACACAACACAGTCCCTGCAATTCTGGACTTCCCGTATTTCAGATATAGAAAGTATTTTCTGCCTACTGATGGCTTTTAAATCATCGGATGCAAAAAGGGTTTCCACTGAAGTTTCCTGCCACTGAACAAATGCACACGCTGACCCTTCATGAATCTTGTCTCAGATGCGAAGGACAGAGAACAAAAGTCGCAACTTTCATTCAACATTGTGAAACTCGGAACAGGAGACAACACTGTGGTGCATAACTGCCAGTTATCGTGAAATGGGGAAAGAACAGAAAATTACTTTCCTTATTGATGGCCAATGCCCAATGAAAATTCTCTTTTTTAAAATACACGTGATTACTACCAGTCCTACTTTAGACAGTAGTCATAATGAGCTGCCTTTTGTTTTAAATGAAAAAGGACAACAACAGCATATATGTTGTTTTTTTCATTAGAAGATTAACACAAACCCCCACAGATTCATTTCTTTGAAGAAATACTTTGCTTGTTTTCCAGCTTTAATCTTACTTCGCAGGAGAAAGAGACAACATTTTAAAGAAAACATATATCCAAAAGAACATTTAAACTCACATATTACTCAAAATCTTGCATGATTACAGTGTAAGCTTGACAGAACAGCCTGACAGTCTTATCTTTATGGAGGGCGGAGCAAGTAACTCAGTATCAACTATGTTTGAAAGGTCATGGTGAACAGGGGAAGTTCCCAAGGACTAGGAAAAAGCAAACGTCAGTGCAATCTTCAGAAAAGAGCAAGGAGCAAGGGAGCTAGAAACTGGTCAAGATCACCTTTAGCTGTGGGAAGATGAGTGGACAAAGCTTTCTAGAGCTGTTTCCAAATGCATTAAAGAGAAAAAGGTGATTTGTGGTAGTCACTATGGATTCACAAAGGGTAAATTATGCCAGACAAACCTGGATGGCCTTCTGCAGTGAAATGACTAGCATGGTGAAGGAGGGGAGAGCACAGTTCATGTTCATAATGACTTCAGCAAGGCTTTTGACTCTTGAATAACACAGAAACTGACGAAGCACAGACAGAACATAGGCACCAAGGCAGACTGAAAACTGGACCAAATGCCAGTCTTGAAATGTTGTGATCAGCACAGCAAAGTATAGCAGGCAGCCATCCACTGGTCACCTACTGCAGTGGCTGACACTGGGGCAGACAAGGACTACAATCTTCTTTAAAGACCTGGATGATGGGACAAAGGACATCATGAACAAGTGACACAAATCTGAGTGGAGCAGCTGATGCACTAGATGGTTGCACTGCCATCGAGAAATACAAATTCAAAAAGTGTCCAGGCAGACACTAACATACAAAAGCAGGTCCCACCATTCAAGCTACACAGTTGTAAGCAAGTATCAGTCTGGAGATCATAGTTATTAGCACAGGTTGTGCCCCAGCTACTATGTTCTACCATTGGGAAAGATTTATTTGCCTTAATAAGATCATGCAGTAATATAAATATGTAACTCCCAAACTAAGACACAATCATGGCTTGACAACTTGGCAGCTGTTTGGTTCCATTCTTCCATGAAGCTCTTCCACAACACAGGTTTTCTGCTTCATACTTCTTACAAATCTCATCTCTGCACCAGTTCTGCCTTCACCTCAATCTCTAACACATGTGTATGCCTAAAGTAGCACAAATATATTCCAGATGAAGGATTACTATCTTTCACAATGCCAACATGTCAGTGATGTGTCGGAAGGAAAAGAAATACATACTGAAGTTTCCTTACCTGTTGTGCTCCATCCCCACTAACAATAGGGGAAGTCAGAAGAGGGATTTCACTACTTATAATTGAAGTGGTATCCAGTAATGGTGGATGTTCTGCCATCATTGATGGTACACTAATTCACAAGATCACCTGCAAAGAAAAGTTACTCAGATGGTTAAACTATATCAATATTCTGAATAATTATCCTTAAAACCCGTCTCACTTTAGAAATAACAACAACAACAAAAGAAGATTATGAAATTAGAAGCTTAAGAAAGTATGTTTCCACAACAAGCAGCAATCACACAAGCCTGACAGCGAGTTTTAGTCAGCTAGTACAAGCCTTAGTTATATCGAGAGGGTGGTTTACACCCCCTCTAGCGGCTGAACCTCAGAAGAAGACAGATCACTACCCTGGAGCTTACAAACTCGAATCTTTAAACTTTGTAACCAAGGTTTCAGCTGACTGGCACTGCTGACAAAATGCCTACGGAGGTAAAAAGTAAAAAAAAAAAAAATAAGAAAAGTAAAAAGCATTTGCTTTAGAACCTATGTGTATATTGTTCTTGTTTATGTGACTGGTAAAAAAAAATCAAGATACACTAACAGGGGTACTTTTTTTTTTTTCTTTCTTAATAATCGACCCACTTTTCCTATTATTATAATGGATAAATACTTTAGGGACAACTTTTTAATAATAATTAAAAAGTCTTCTGCACAATCTGACATATCATCATTTAAAGCATATTAGATCCAGAAATAAAGCTGTGTCACTTTGATAACCAGTGGCCCTTTAATCAGCAACTAAAACTTGGGGAGGAAGGGAAGAGATAATGTCCACACACACAATTGTAATCCTCATAACCATACTACAAAAAAGCCCTCACTAGCACACATTGTAAAGTTACAAGAAACCTGGTAACAAGAAAAAAAGCCACAGAGGCAAGAGGCCCATGAAAGCAGTGATACATTTTAACTGAGGAATATCACATAACAAGGTTACAGAAAGCAGGATTCAGCCAAGCATTCCTTTCAATTATATAAACAAGTCACAAGGAACATGTTTTCTGATATTTTGCATCTTAGTGCTATATGAAGACTGGATGGAAGAATTAAGACCAAAAAAGCTGAAGATTACCATTTTTCCATGCTGAAAGTAAGTACTGCAATCTAAGAAGCTGCTTCTGAAATTGCATTTAATTTTGTTTAAAAAAATCACTAAATTATATTGGTTTACTGTACTGGTCTTAACTCAATCCCAGCTAGATCTAGTACACTTAGCTTTTGAAATAAAAAAAAGAATTAGATCAACAAGAACTGAGAAACTGATATTTCTTAACAAAACAGAAAGACAGATGGAAAGAATTCACTAGGGATGAATGGCACATTCAGAATTCCCACAAGTTAATCACATTTTGCATCTGGAAACAGTGCTTTACATCAAACATAGACATAAGGATTAGGCTGAGAAGAAGCTTGTACAGTATTTCTAAAGCAGAATCGCCTCTCTTAGCCAGTACTTACAGCAGCCTGGTATAAAAAAAAAGTAAATACAATTTCAGAATTATACAGCTTGACAGCCAGCAGTGTTACATGCTTTTACAAGTTTTGCCTTGATATCATCTGGCTACTGAAACTCCCTACAAAGACTTCCAAACTTCTAGTTCAGATATACTGTCTGCTCATAAACAGAGGTATTTATTAGTTACAGCATTAACTTCAAATGAAAAAATACCTGAAAAAATGGAAGAAGTGATAAAGTCAGCTTAATGGCACTAACTTCAGTATGGAGCTCTAGAGATATCTGGTTAACTGGTACAGCTTAATACTCAGAGGCATCATCTAAAACTTTATCCCACCCAATGGGCTGCTTTCACTTGCTTGTCCCTCTAGGGTAGATGTTGTAGCTCTGCTGTGGGTTGAAATCTGTAGTACAGTGCTCTCAGTACAAGAGGACTCACACATTAACAAAGCACTACAGGCCTCTTGTACTGAATTTTTTTCCTACTATCCAGCCTAAACTTCTCCTGGTGCAACTTGAGGACATTTCCTCTTGTCCTAATACTTGTCACCTGGGAGAAGACACTGACCCCCCCACCTGGCTCCACCCTCCTTTCAGGCAGTTGTAGAGTGATAGATCAGCCCTGAGCGTCCTTTTCTCCAGGCTGAACACCCCCAGCTCCCTCAGCTGCCCCTCACCAGACTGGTGCTCCAGATCCTTCCCTCCCTGCCCTTCTCTGGACACGCTCCAGTACCTCAGAGTCCTTGTGGTAAGGGGCCCAGAACTGGACACAGGGTCAAGGTGTGGCCTCACCAGTGCCAAGTACAGGGAGACAATCACTGCCCTGCTCCTGCTGGCCACACTATTGCTGATACAGGCCAGGATGCCATTGGCCTTCTTGGCCACCTGGACACATGCTGGCTCATGTTCAGCTGCTGCTGACCAGCACCCCCAGGTCCTCTTCCACGAGGCAGCTTTTCATTCTCCTGCACAGCTGTTTAATGATTTGATTTGTATGAAATTAGGTTCCCACAGGCACCCAAGTGCTTAGGTCAGTAGTCCACCTTCAGTCCACCCAGTCTCTGATGCCTTAACTGGGATACAGCTAAATTCCATGTCTAGATTCAAGCATTTGATTTATTCTGGAGACAGGGCACAATGCTCATTGATAAACCCTGACAGGAAGTACTATGTAGAATGTTATTCCTGACACCCTCTACAACAGTAATAAAAGTGCTACCTGTCAGACTGCGTAATCAATCTAGGAAAAAAAGTGTTTCCTTGACAATACAATATTAGATTTCTCTGCAATGTCACTGAACTAGTCTCAAAGACTAAAGGTTTTAACTTCACACCAATGTGGGTCTATACTACACGTTCATCAAAAGCCTTTCCCCCATCAGTAGTCGGAAGGCAGCAATCCATACAAGTCAGTGCACATAATATGGTCACACAGTAAGATGTGGTATGTTCACTCACTTCAGGTGCCTTTTTGTTTTTCTGTGAGGACAAAGAAAGATACCAATTTGAAAAGACTGAATGTGTGGCAGGAGGAAAAGTCAGGTAAAATGGACAAAAGATTGGTGTTGAGACAAACAGGAGTGCTCAATAAATATATCTTGGAAATAAATTATATCACATTCAGTGCAATGACCTCAAGTGTGTGCAGACAGAGCCTTTAGATCGGCAGATCCCAGCAGCTTGCATTCAAGACTTCTTGAAGACATTTACCTAGACCTTTGAAAAAGACTTGCAAATAACTTGGGTCCTAGGAAAGTCTAGAGGTCTGGAAAAAAAGTAGAAGTTTGCATTAAATACTGTGTTGTAAAAGGGACAATCTAGTTCTGCTAGCACATAATAATCTGAGGCCAACACTGGATGCGATTTGTAAAGAACTAAAATACAATTAAGACTGATTGAAAAAACCTTGTCCAATTAACTTCATACAAACCTTCTGGTGATGGATATTGCTGAAAAAGGTACTAAGCGGACTGGAAAAACAACCTTAAAATCTTACTTGGCATTAGACCATTTCTCTTTAATAGAAAAACAGAACAGATGGATTAAAACTGAATGGACAGTCCTTAAACATTAACAGTAAATACAGAGTTGTTGAGCCATGTGAGTTTGCAATAGGAAGGGAAAGTATCAGTTCTCGGCTTCTCATTACAGAACATGTTTTTAACTTGCCTCTCAGAAAAAATAAAAAAAAAGGAAGTCGAAAGGAAGTCTGGAAATGACAAGCAATGACAATGATAAGAGACTGAGTCATTTCTGTCAACTAAAATGACATGAATAGCTTAAAAAGTTAGGCACAGCAAAAAGTATTAATGCATAAAGGTAAAGCTGCCCTTTCTAAAACTAAAAAGAATGAACTCAATCCTGTGAAGGGTTGATTCTGACTAGGACAGAATAATAAAAGTGGACAGTCAAACACAAGCTTGCCAAAAAGCTTCATCACTTATATCAACAGGTCTACCTCCCTTAGCAACATGGAGGGGAGGATGTTTTTCCTGCCTCTGGCTGCAAACACCTACTATCTCCCCTGGAATAACTTTACAAGCTTTGTTTCCAATTTTCTGACTTGAAATTGCTGCTAACTGCTCCAAGTGTGAGCAACAACTTCTTGAACATATTGTTCCGTATTGAAAATACTGAAAGCAAAGTATGTGCATACCGTAATTTCAGCCTTAATCCTCATAAAGCTGCCCCAGATGATGTAACTGTCCTCCAACTCCATCTAGTTTCTGGATATACTCAGGACTTAATGAGGTATTGAAAAGGGCACAAGAAAAGCAACTTGCATTTGGACAACAAGTAAGGTTCAGCCTGCAGAACCACTACAAAAAATTCACTAGCCTACTGTCAGATTTCCTGCACTACTGAAAAACTTTGATGCAGCAGCCTTCACAAGGGGTAAAATAACATGTGGGATAAACCAAAGGATTTATTTAAGGCCTACGCACTGCACCTTTCTTGTGGACATTAAAAGGGACCAGACAAGGAAGAGGACACATTAGATGAATAGAGAGATAATTCTCAGTTGCTAAGCACAGAAGCATCTGAGAAGTAATTTGCTACTGGTGGAGCATTAAATGCATCCTTATTTACAAATCTACACTGTTTCATGCACAGCAACAACTGCTGCATGAACAACTATTTAATTTCTCGTCTTGCTACTGCATATACTGTAGCAGACATTCAAAGTCATAACTAGTAGCAGACATTCAAAGTCAATTCAGGACTGCAAAGTCAAGTCCACACTGAATCTGCCCTGAGTCTGTTCTACAATGCAAGGAAAGTACAGGGTCTCTTGAGATTACAACCAAATTGTGTAGGTTAATGCTTTGTACAAGACTTACATTGTAAACTACCTATTGCCCACTACCCCCCTGAAGTGCTATTTGGAAATACCTTGAAAGAGTTTTCTGAAGCCTATCAAAGCTGAAACAAAGTAAGGGTATCTAAATTTACTGGATGTGATTTGTTTAGACTCCAGGACTTATGCCTGAGGAACCTTTAAGGAATGAATTACACTAACAAGGCAAAAGGCTAAATGATGTTAAAACTCACTAACCATGTTCCACTCTATAGTTCAGTAAGCAAGTTTGCCTTCCTGAACACTAACAACAACTTAACTCAATCCTTAAATGCCTTCAGATTTGGTCCTTTATTGTATCTGTGGCATTATCTTCAAGTTGTAAAGCACATTACAACGCTGCTTTTTACTCTGTCAGTTGTTCACTGAGGGTTAAGGAGTGTTGTAAGGCTGAGATCATTGGGCAGTGCATTCAGTGCATTTCCTCTGCACATGCAGAGGATCAGCATTTCTCCAAGAGACTAGCAGCTGATCTTAAGCATAGTCTCTGAAAAACACATCAGCATTGTATCAGCTGGATCACCAAGGTAAAACAACACGAGTCAGCAGCACGTGTCCTGTAGCAATGAAGGCATACGAGGTATTAGCACAGAAGTACAGCCAGTGGGCTGAGGGAAGTGATTATTCCCTGCTATTCAGTGGTAATAAGCTGGAATCTGGAATACCACGTTCAGTTTTCTCAGCCACCTACCCCTCCTCTCAGCATAAGAGAGATGCCACAAAGATTGTTCCTGGGCTTAGGCCCATAAAAGACAAGGAGAAGCTAAGAGCACTAGAGTAGCCGGGGGTCAGGTGCTAGCTGGATACCACTACCTGAAGGATGCTGGTTGAGAGCCTTAAATCAAACTCTCCTGGAGGCATGTTGCAAAAGCCCAAGTGTTTGGACAATGCTCTCAGACACAAGGGGTGACTCCTGGGGTGTCCTGGATGGTGCCAGGAGTTGGACTCTATGATCACCACAGGTCCCTTCCAACTCAGCATATTCTATGATTCTGTGATGGGCATGCCCTGCACCACTGGAAATTCAGTCTGTCCATAAAGATAAAAAAAAAAAGTATCTTGACAATGAGAGTGGTATAGTACTGGCATACCTTGCCCTGAGAGGCTGCAAAATTCTTAACCCAGTAGATCAGTACTTTCCAAAGAGGGGTAAACACACCTCAGCACAAGTCAATCTCTTGGCATGTGAGAAGAAAATATTTTTTGTCACTGAAAAAAAACCCCTTTTAAATACTGGTTTTCATCTCTATCTTACAGATTTTTTTCATATGCTTTATAGTATAAATATATCAATAAAATAGCATATGCATATAATTTAAAAGATTACATATATAGAGGTGCATGCTACATATATGGAGGTGCATGCTTAATACATTCTTTACTTATGGGGTGCACGACCAAAACATTTAGAGATCAGTGCTGTAGAAAATCAAAACCCAACCATGTAAGGTCCTAACAGAGGGCTGAAGAAGGCAAATTCCAAAGACCCTGTCAAGCAGAATTCTCCTATGAATTCCAGAATATTAGTCAAACAAAATACAACACAATGCCAAAGTTGAATGATTCACAGTAGAGCAGAACCCAGAGAGAGGACCATAGCTTGCCTCCTCCAAGCTCTTAAAAGCTATCAGATTAAAAGCAACAATGACAATACTAATCAAACTCAAGCTGGGACACCTAAGGCTCAAACTTTGGAAGACATACACATAACTCTGTCCATAACAGAACTGCTTTATAATCTGGCCTTTCTCCTAAAAGAGGAAGGCTGCATTAGAGGATAGTTACGAATTAAAAAGTTACACTTTCACATGAACATCCTACACAAACAGGCTTTCCAATTCAGCTGGGATACAGGCACTACCATGATAAATGTAGTTATAGCTAGTAACAGTGCTGTGTACAAGAAAAACATATGGACCACTCCTTTCCTAGAGATTCACTGCTTCTGGTTATTGAGTTTGATACAAAATATAATTAATTGATTTATTCACAACTAGAGGACTTATAAGACCACTCTCCACAGTGGTATCACTGGTGCCTACTGAAGGAGACACTTGCATTGCTGGTTTTTTCCTCTGTTTTTATGATTTACAGAGTACTGCTTCTCTACCTACCTACATATCATCACAATGCTTACAGCAACTTAAAACTCTTTCACATCCTAATTCTGTCAAATATAGTGAACAGACACAAACTTTAATTATTGCAGAGAGCTGTTCAGAAGAGCTGTGAATTCTACACAACACAAGGACAGAAGTTTAAGCAGGGACAAGACAAAAGCATCTAACACAAAAGGGTGCAGTGTAAGAAACTGGCTTAATGAAATCAATACTAAATGTTTCCAAACCGCATGTTGCTCTTACACAAGAAGTAACCAACTCAGGGCTTTTCCACGATTTCTTTGTCAGTACTGCAGTTTCATACGTGCTTCAAGCAGTATCATATTACAGCTGCCAATTCCAGCTTGCTGTAAGGTGTGTTTTCCCAGTGGGTTCAGCACGGCAGAGCAGGTGTGCATTCCTTCTTCACCTGGGTCTTCATGCAGCTACATTCCCCCAGGAACCACAGGCAAGGCAGATAACTTTCAATAAGAAATAAAAAGCTTCTCTGAATAGGAGACAACACTTAGGTTTTGCCAAAGACCAAGGAATGAATTTACAGAACCTAAAAGACCATAAAACCATCACACAATCCTAATGCATTAAATGCTTTGATTCTGCCTTCCTCAACATGGAGACAGCAGATGCACTTGAAAAACAAACATCTTTCAAATGGCTGAAGCAAAAAAGCCAATTCCTTCCAATCTGTCAAAATGGCCATCCAGTTCAGAACTTATGAGACTAGAGTGGACAAATAGAAGTGCCCAAGATGTATAAATATGCTAAAATGAGAAAAATTCTAGACTATTCCAATGCAGCCCTAGGGTGAAGAGGAAAGAACAAAGAATATACAACAGATGTTAGTAATATCACTTAATGCACTACTGGAAAAAGCTCAGATAGAGTGATGCAGCTGGTTAGAAACGTATTAGAATATAATTACCCAGAGAGCCATAAGGTTGTAGCTGAGCTATTAAAGTTATGAAGCATGCTGAAGAGTTTTGTATTTGTTTTTAAGAATCAGAACTGAGCAGAAGGATTTTAATTTCTCTCCCTCCCTGTACATTTACCACATTTTCCAGTCAAAGAGTTTCAGATGTGGCATTACAGTACAATTTTTCAAGTTATGGACTAAATATTTCAATTAATATGCAATTTATTTAAAATATACACTTTGTTCCTGATAAAATATTTTTCCTGTTTCAGAAATTTTTTCCTAGGACACTTGATAAAATACTTTCCAATGGAAAAGAGAAGGGTTACTTTTTGTTAGAAGAAGGGTGTTGTGGGGAACATTTCTCTTTCACTAATTTTTCAACCTCCTTTTAAGTATGGTGAAAGTGAAATGGCTATTCCCTTCAGTGCTGCTCATAATACTAAAATTGCAGATAGGCAATACAGGAAAATTATAAAAATAGTATTGTTTCATGAAGTAAATCAACAAAGTCAGAGTCTGACAGCCACTTAAGAGTGAAGATACGTTAAAGGTTTTAATAAGCACTGTAAGTTCCTATTATACAAAAAAAAAAAAAAAAAAAAAAAAAAATCAATATCTACCATCAATATGGAAATGCTTCAAGTCTTGTCACAGACACTCAACATAATTCTCAAAGTCTGAGAAACATGATCCACAACTGTGTTCATACTATGTTACCACCAGAAGATGAACACTAAAGGGTGTAAAATTAATGCAGTACTCTTGTGAAGGAAACATTGACTGCTGAGCAAATGCAAGTGCACGTCAACAGCCAAACAGTCACCGGATCTGACTCACGCCCAACAGTCAGCACCTGACCTACTCGGAGCGAGAACGGCCAAGCCCCACAACAGCAAACCTTGGCATGGCAGGAGTTTAGTGTGCTACAGCAAATTAATTCTTATGTCAGGTTACCTTCATACTCCAGACTATAAACTGCAATGATTTAGGAGCCGTTTCAAATGCAGTTCATGCATTCATGCCATGGGTACTATAACCTATATAAGAATGCGTAGTAGATAATTTGAAATACCCCAGCTGTTCAAGTTTAATGCATTTGTATTCATAAGCCAGCAGTTTTTGAATCTGAGCCAAAGAGGCTAAGTTTTTAATAGCAGCTGATGTAGGAAACTAAACTTTTGAAGGTGAGGACTACATAAAGGAAAAACTAGACAGTTATAAACCAGTCATCCATAAAGGCACAATATGTTCATGGACACTTACTAGCTCAGCTTGCCCAGCACAAGTGCTAAACACTTGACTGTACACAGCAAGACCAGTGCAACCAAAACTACTTCAAAACACCACATTCTGGTTTTAAATGTTGTTGTTATTATGTCATTTAAAAAACATCCACAATCCTTATCTGGATGAAGTACATGTAACTTGAAGCTGTTGCCTATGAAGAATTTAGTACTTCCCACCTATTTGCCCATCCCTCTTACACCTTCAAACAAGTCTAAGCTTTTAGTAAGGGGTAAGCGCAAACCTAACACAAATTGTAATAATCTGTTAATTTTATTTGGAACTAATTTGATAGCATGCATGTTAATTTTTTTACAAATCAAAGAGCAAACTGTCAGCAGCCAGGTGCAAACCTATACCTAGTCTTTAGCAGACACATTACTCCAATGTACTGACACACACAGGATGAAATACTGGGACCTCCTTTGTCTTGGAGAACATCTTCCATTTTGGATACTCATGGGAATCATCCCCAAAAAGAAATTAAGAGAATGAACTGCATGCGAGTTTTCTGCACCAACAGTAAAAAATCTGCAATACAATTCCACTTTATTTATGCTACACTGATCTAAACTATGTTTTGTTTTACACTCTTTTAACTCTCAAGAATTTCCTTAAACCCTCCTAGTTTTACTTTTATACTAGCAAAATTAGGTTCCTCTAAGCTTCTGCCAGGACTGGATTTCCTTCAGTTTGTTTTCTGAAAATCACATGGCTTCAAAACCAACTTGGCCTTTCCCACTTAACTGTTACTTTTGCCTTCATTTCTGTTGAATAACATGCTTAGTTTTTGAGAAAACAAGCAAATTCAATGCCAAGAATCAAGCTACTTCCTCATTTGTCATTGACTCCCTTTTCTCAGAGGCTGTGAGTAGCAATGAGAAATTTCCAAAATAATTTTTCATATGATACCTTTAAGGCAAACGAAAATACTTTATCAGGAACAAAGTGTATATTTTTTATTAATAAAATAATATGACCTGCAACTGGTCAGTGAGATAAATTTGTTGCAGAGACAGCTGCTGGTGTTAGAGCTACAAGGAGTGCATGACTCAATCAGAATGAACAGCTTTTAAAGAACTCTTATGAAACAGCCTTTTCCTGCTCATTCTGAAAAATGAAAACTCTGCTATCCAAATGTAAGGTGACGTAGGATCAATAGGCTACAGTCTAAGAGACTTCAAAATTTCTCTCCACTGATTATTTTGGAAAAGCTGTAGATCTCTGCTTCCATAAGGAACAGGACAACAACAGAACATGATAAATCAAGGCAGGCAATATGAAAACTACTTCCCAAGAGCAAAAATTCACCAAAAAGGTCTTTTGAGACCTAACAAACACATTTGAAGGGCGTTCTGCTATCAAGAATTTAAACTCCTCCAAGTCAGTTCTGCTAAATCGTTCTAGCAGATCCCACTTGCACCACTGCAAGCAACTCGTCAATAAAGTGAGTTAAACTGGAGGACAGATGCAGTTTAAAATTAATCACAGAAGAACTGGTCAGTTTTAACAGAAGCGTTCTGATTGACTTTACACAAAAAATGTCCAAATACACAAGTGAATGCAAAATGTAAAAATAAAAAGAGAGGAAGTGCTTGTACCCCATAGGAAAAAAAAAAAACCAAACAGAATGGTCAATCAGGATGGTCAACTGAATGCAACTCTTGAAATCTGAATGTGCTACTCATCCAAGAGTTCCCCAATGGAGGAGTATCTGCAACTGCTCAAGGGGAAGACCAGCAAAACGAGAGCGGCTTTCTCAGGTGATATTAGCAATCCTTTCTCCCAAGTTCCACACCATCCTCCTAGAAAAGTTTTAGTTAAACAAAACACCATGGGACCAACTAGCTTGATTGCCCAATCAAGTCAAGAGAACAAAGCTGCTCTTAGCTTCCTCTTTTAGGTATGAAGTTGCAACACTGAATAGCTGTCAATTTGTTACCAACAATACAGTCACAAAGTCAGAAACTGATTTGTTTTGATCTCTATTGCCATGATATACTTAAATGTACTGGGGTACTTTTAAAATCTATTACTTTATTTAAAATGGTAACTTATCCTCACCATCAAAATGCTGCCACTGAGTGGAATGTACAGATAAACTAATATTCTTAAATGAGGGCAGTCAAGTTATTAGCAAGCCTGAACATATTAAAACAAAATATACTTCAGCTGCATCTATGATGAATCATTGCCAACACTCAATGCTCACTTCCACAGCTTCTTTTAGTCCTAATTTCTTAGTACTCCATTTCAATATCTTCAATCCACTTTCATACTAGACTAAATGGGTAAATACTTGTCTTACAGCGTTGTCCTCCCAATTTACATTTTTAATAGACTCTACAGGATTTGCAGAGGCATGGTAACTCTTGTGTTTTATGACATTTATTCTTACTGTAGAAAGTCCCCTAACTATCAATATGTATTTTGAAATATTTCTGCATAGTTATAGTCACAGCTCTCTCTTATTGCTAAGACATCGCAAGTCACCAAAGTTTGTGCTGAACCTTCTTATCCACTCAACTTCTGCTTACAGATTAGTTTCCAGCTACCTGCACACTTTTTGCAGACTATTACTACTAGATCTGCTATCCCTACCTAAAATGTGTTCTCCTGCCACAGAGTAAAATTACTTGACTTGCTATTCTGTTGTCTCCATTTCCTTCTGTGAAGTTATCTAGCAGACACAGTTCTCTCAGTTAAAAGGACAACAAACTACAAAAAACCAAAACCTTGCAGTTTAAAAACTGGAAATTAGAGAAGAATGATTTATTTTATAATCAAAGGAGTGTGCTATGTTAGTGAGGGGAAATGAGACAACAGCTGGGCAGCAGCCCATGCTTGTAGGATCCTGTATGCCACAGACATTGGGTCTATACACTGGGGAAACTCAAGCCCATTTACAAGGGAGTATTTACACTTGTGAACTACAGAGTTTTTTTACTTTTTACTGCCGGTAACAGTAAAGCTCAAGGTTGGCTAAGTTCTTTTTCACTTCAAGTTATTCAAAGTCAAAAGCAAATAACAACTGGGCTTCACGGATTTAAATTCAACCAAGGTACAAAAAACCCAAAGCAGATTCAAAAAGAACTGTTATGCAGAAGGTAAAGTTAACATTCGTGTCCCACATATTCCTTTTCACTTCCAGTTACAGAATAAAGTTACTATCTATCCATACCAATCACAGTATAAATACTTTTGGACCCTGTTGAAGACATTTATTACATCTTAAGAAAGTGCTGCACTCCTCTTATTAATGGCTAATAAAAATTACTTCTACTGATCAAGCCGGGATTGCAAACTTGTAGATAATCTAATTTTTGCCAACTTGTTATGCCTCAAGTCATTCAATATATACTAAGGAAAAATATTTTCTGCTGTCTATAAATGCAGAATTTTGCAATGTATCTTCTGATGTGTCCTAAATGCTTTGGAACAACTCTGGAAGCAAAATTGGAGGGAAGTACACCATAGGCATATTCAGTGCTCCCAATTAACTTCTGTGGACTGGCATTGGCGTGGTGTTTGATGCCTGAAGTACTAAACCAAAAGAGAGGATACCAATGTTAGCCTAAAGTCATGTTTTGTCTGCAGAACAGCATGAGCAGAAGGTCCACATATCCTGAAAAAGTAAAAACTTAAAGGGAGACAAAAATATAAATTCTCTTAAGAACACTGGTAGATACACTGGTAGGTCTGATAAGACTGAGGCCAAAAAATGGGCTTGCCTAGACATAAACAGTGAAAGTTTACTTGGAGCCATGAACAAAGAGGGCTAAGAAGGTCGAGTCTAACTCAGTTTGAAATGTGCTGTGAAGACATCACAAATGAGCATGGTGCTGAAGTTTTAGTAAAGTATTTAGAAAATAAAAGGATATTTCATTCTTCAGCTACTGCAATTCTGAATACAAAAGCTTTCTAAAACAATACATCCAAGAAAAGTAATAACACAGTGCTCTACACAACTGTGCCATCAAAGTGAAGACCAACAGTTTCTGCAGCATGTGTTGTAACCAAAACAGATTATCAATACAACCAAGAAAAGGTGCATAACCTAAAAAGTGAGTACATCAAGAGTCCACCATGAAAAGAACAGCTAAAAATTCTATTTCATTATTGACAAAAGAGCACAGCAAATGCTATTTGAATTTACATTTCATTAAAGTCATCTAGGACAGGTTAGCAAAAAGTCTGCAGATTTTCAGTGGTTACAGGCTCAAGAGTGTGTCAGCAGCTGGAATAGGACCAGATTCCTGGGGGGCAAACAAAATGACTTTGAAAATATTTGTTCCATCTGAAACCAAACGTAAATTAATTGGAACAATTAAAGATGACAACCTACAAGAAACATGTAATAGTATTAAGTGTTACAGACATTTCCTAAACATCCTGCTACCTCATCAGCCCTACAAAATACAGACCTGAGGATGACACTCCAAAATACCACTGGACATAAACACAACCATTAAACTTCATGAATAGAGAAGATTAAGAAAAAGGCTGATAGTGGTTTTCTATTGACATCAAGTGAACATCAGCATTAAGGAAGCTCAAAGTTTACTGTATATGGCAAAGAACAAGCAAAAAACCAGCCATTTCTGTAGCTCAGGAAACATTGGCCCCATGAGCAAAATAAACATTGTTCATGTTTGCTGAACAGAAAAAGCAGTGTACTCATTCCAAACTATTATCGCTTTCCTGAGATACAGACAGTATCTTTTAGTTAAACTAAAGACTTGACAGTCCAAGTCAAATCCATTTTACTGGGATCTAGTCCTACAGGAAAAACATCAGCTCTCAATTCAACTAATGCACTCTAAATTGCAGTGAAGCTGAATTTTACTACAAATTGCCTGGGAATTTCCCCAAGCCAACAGTCTTAAAGAAATCAATGATAAAATATAGAAGTGTTATTGACACCTATAACAGAGAAAATCCAATTCATATTCTAGATAACAGAAATGCACTGATGGAACATGACACTATCTGCAGACATTTTAGCAGAGATTGAACTAGAAATCCCACAACAATTAGACAGTGGAGGTGAAAAAAGATACACAGTTGCTAGAAGAAGATAATAGTTCCTGAGGTTCCAGAAGGCACTGACAAGGAACATCTATGGATGCAGACAACACTGTCTAGGAAGCAGGCCTGCATCCTCACAAGAACTGTCTTCCCTGGTATCTGTCTGTCTGGCAATGAACAAGACTGTATCTTGGCCAGTTCAACCCAAAAAGGGGGATGGGGCTGGGTTACAGGATTTGCCACTGACAGAGCCATCAAGAGACAATCAGAACAGCAGTACACAACACCTTCCCAGCATTCACTATTTCTAGAGACCAACACATGTACAACAGCACAGACTGTTGCAGAAGTGCCCTGCCAGCAAGGGAAATCGTGGCATTGTCTAAAAGCATTTAGATGTTAAAACCATCTAGGAGAAAGTACTGACAAGGATGAAAAATTGAAACTCTCGTCAGGCCGGGCTGTAAGAGTTTTTCTCAAGTCCTAAGACAAAACACTGCAGAAACATGTTCAATTAAGCAGTTGAAGCTGCAATAACAATTCTAAAGGATCTCTTTGAGATCTTCAGCCAAAATGATCATCAGTGTAACACTGAGTTAGCTGATGGAGGTCCAAATTCAAGTAAAATTAAATGGTCATGAGGTAAAGGTTAACAAAGAAAAGCATCCCAAGATCCACAGGACTCACAGCCCAAAGCAAATGAATTACTAGTCCAAATCACAATCCAAGTTTCTGCAGCTCCATTACATCACTGCTTATAAAAATCTAAAGCTTTTGAGTTTTAAGTTCACAAACTAGTAGAAACTCCAACTTGAAAAACGTAGAAATGCCATTAATGGACTGAAATCAGGTAATGCTGGGAGTAATGACCTGACCCTCATGAAACTCATACACCCAGAGCTTGTCATACAATAAAAAGCATCAGAAGAGCTCCATTTGCCCTGAGAAAAACCTGAGACACTCACCTAATTCCGTTTTAATGTTATCACCTACAGTAGTCAGGCTGTTACTCTGCTCAAAGCCGATTGCTCACCCCCTGACCAAGTGAGCTAAGCAACAGATCACAGAGTCCTGGCCTTTCTGAGGACAAGGATCTCTGTCTCTCTTAACCTGGGCTTCATCTGCTAAAAATCAGTGTCCAGTGCCCCTGTGGAACACAGCACATCAACTTTCTCCTCCAAAGTCACCAGAAAAATCATTCTGGTGTGGTTTGCACAAAGAACTCCCAGATTCAATATATGTTTGCCAAGATGACTTGTGTACACAGAGTGAATCTAGCTTAGACACCGTGTTTTCAAACTTGACCAGCACACTTCTTGCTCCCTCATGCTTAGCAGAAACACCGACTGCCAAGAACTCCATCCAATTTGCCAACATTGAGTGCTGGAGATACTCAGCTACTTCAGACTTTCACATGTGCGTACAGCTTTCTCCCTACCTGACAGCTTAATACTTCCCCATTCATCATGTGATTAAATTTCATAATTATTTGAGACCATTTCCTTAAAAAAAAAAAAAAGAGGCAGAAAAAAATGTAACTGATCATCCTCTCTGAATTTTAAGGACCACTGATTTTCTCTGACTCATACTATTTCACAACACAGAAAATAAACACATCTACGGATGCAGATTCACTCAGTTAAATTTCTATGCTGTATAAAGCAGAAAGTTTCCCATTGCCATAACAACAAAACAGCTTCTTAAAAGCAGAAAGCTTAGCAGGACTGGGTCCTGCAGCTTCTGAGACAGAAGCTGCCAAGCAGCAAAAAATGTAGAGATTTTAAGTCTCCTTGAAAATTTAAGGCATTTCTAATCAGGTATGTATTTGATCAAATGCAGGCTAAAATTCTAAAAACAAAGAACATTTCACAGAAATAACTTCGTAACGCGAAATGTTCTAGAATAACACTTGACATGCAAGGTGACTAATAAAATGCCTTTGATAGGGTTAAACAAATGACTAACACGTCTCAAGGTGCCATTTATAACATTTTCTCCTACCAAATAAATTTTCTCTTGTTTCTACTGCTTAATTTCTTTACTTCGTACAACGAAAATCACCTGAAAAGTTTCATTTTTGCTTTTAGTTGGTTTCACTTTCTAAGTTGCCTGGAAGCAACGAAAAGTTTCTGTTTAGGTTGGGCGATAATCCGGGAGGGAGGAATCGGGAGTAAACCTGGCTGAAAGAATAATGCCTCGGCTAGGAGTCGGCAAGATGATCACCGTGTTTTCGGGAAGACTGCTTTACCTACACAGAGACGCTCAATCCCTTTAGCTGGGCGTATGAGGGAACCTTTACGGCTTAGGCGGAGGGCAACAACAACAATAACAACAACAACAACGACGACGACGAGAAAGAGGTGTCGAGCACCACCACTGCCTTCTCCTCCCCGCCTGTCACAGCCGGCTCAGCTGTTCTGGTCGCGCTCCGCATCTGCTTCTTTCTCCGGCTCAACCACCGCCTCCTCCCGCGGCCGCCGCGCCGCAGCCCGGCGCTGACAGCGGGCGGATCCCCGCGCCCCGGCCGGCAGAGGCACCTCCGAGCCACCGAGGGGAGGGAGACACAAAGTTTCTTTCGCGGGGCTCCGTCGGAGGCGCCGGCTCCCGGTCCTCCCCGGCGGGGAGCGCCGCTCCTCAGGCACCGGGGCAGGCAGCGGCGCTGCCCCCGTCCCCTCGCACCCCTCTCGCCGCCCCGCGGAGGGGAAGGCGGCGGTTCGCCATCAGCGCCTACTCACCGCCATGGCCCCGCGGCTCTCCCGGCTAACGGTCCGCGCTCCGCCGCCAGCGGGCAGCGGCGCCGAGG